>PGTU02008576.1:0-13023 GCA_002896215.2 Cicer echinospermum
AAGATCAAACCATCTTGAATGAGCTTCCAAATCCAAATAATAAATGAGTAAATATAAAGGTATATGATACACATCAATAGTTCAAATACTTGAGAACAATTCATATTTACATATGCATTTAACATGTTTTCAAAAATCAAAAACAACATTAACAAATCATTTAAAATCATATTTTTGACAATTTGCATAAGTGTATTCGAATACACCATATTGTATTCGAATACAACTTAAGTCAGAAGCAAAACTTTAAAAGGTGTATTCGACTACACGCATCTGTAGTCGACTACAAGCTAAGTCAGTGGCCAAGTGTATTCGACTACACCCATCTGTAGTCGACTACATGCTAAGTCAGTAGCCAAATGTATTCGACTACACTCATATGTAGTCGAATACAAGTTAAGTCAGAGGCTAAAATACATTGATCTGTATTCGACTACACTGATGTGTATTCGAATACAAGGTGTAAAATTCGAATTTTTTAAAACGTTACAAAGATGTGTATTCGAATACACATATACTGTATTCGAATACACCTGGAAACATTACAATTTTTCAGATCTGGAATGCCTCTAGAACATTGTAATTTTTCATCAAACCTCTTGGATCAATGGCCACGAATCTGAAAGGATGTTTTATGGAGTATAAATACCCCATAACTTCAGATCAAAAATTAACGATCCAAAAATTAATTCATTTGAATAACTTTGAACAAAATTCTGATTTTTCTAAGTACTTGCATTAGATTTTCATATCATTCTAAAAAGTTCTCAAGTACTTGAATTACTATTGAGTTGTTTATCAATATACCACATCTTAGATTTATTCAAACCTTATTGTATCATTTGTACAAGTAAGATAGTGGTGTGCTATCTTAGAAAGAATTGTTAGAAGTTTTGTAGCAAGAATCCCAGGGTGGGAATTGTACATTTTCTGACAAGTAGTTGATTAATCTCTTGTGGTGTGCAAGAGGACTGGACGTACCCTTGGTTATAAGGGGAACCAGGATAAATCTTATCGTGTTCATTTACTTACTGCACTTGTTATTAAGCCTTGTTCTTAAACTCAGAAAATCTGATTACCATATCACTAAAACAAGAAAATTTACTAACACCTAATTCACCCCCCCCTCTTAGGCGCACTTATATACTTACAATTGGCATCAGAGCGGGTTAAGGTAACTTACTCCTCGATCAAATATACATGGCTTCCGCACAACCTGTCTTTAGAGATGGTGGTAGCAGTACCAAGCCACCATGTTTTGTTGGAGAGCACTACGATTTTTGGAAAATCCGTATGCAAGCATATCTCGAAGCACAAGGAGATGACATATGGGATGCCGTTGAAAATGGTCCTCATATTCCAAAAACTGTCATCAATAACAAAGAAGAAATAAAAATAAAAAATTCTTGGACGGATGAGGATAAGAGAAAAGTGCTTTTCGAGAAAAAGGCTAAGAACATATTACAATCTGCACTAGGAATGGATGAGTTTTTCCGCATATCTCACTGTAAAACAGCAAAAGAAATATGGGATACGTTGGAAGTAACTCACGAAGGCACCGTTGAAGTAAAAAGATCCAAACTCAACACACTATCACAAGAATATGAGTTATTTCGCATGCAGCCCGGAGAATCTATTTTAGATTTACAGAAAAGGTTCTCCCATTTAACCAATCATTTGACAGCACTTGGAAAAATCTTCACAAATGATGAACTAAATCTAAAAGTACTAAGGTCATTGACAAGGGCATGGCAACCAAAAGTTACAGCAATATCAGAAAAGAAAAGCCTATCCAAGATGTCTCTTTCTGCACTATTTGGAAAACTTCAAGAGCATGAAATCGAACTCGGAAGGCTAGAACAAAATGAAAGTCAAGAAAAGAAGAACAAAAATATTGCTTTAAAGACTGAATCAAGAGAACAAAGCAAAGAGAATGATTCAGATGAAGATGAAAATATTATCCTTCTTGTTAAGAAATTTGGTAAATTTCTTAAAAACGACAGAACATTCAAAAAGAAAAGCTTCAAGAAGAAAGATAATTCTACATCAAATCAAAATTTCACTTGCTTCGAATGTGGAAAACAAGGACATATTAAAGCAGACTGCCCAAATATTGCTAAGAAGAATTTAAACAGAAAGAAAGACTTCAAGAAAGCATACATAGCTTGGGAAGACAATGAAGTAAGTTCATCTTCAGAAACAGAAAGTGAAGAATGCGCCAATGTTGCATTAATGGCCTCGCATCAATCAGATGATGAAGAGGTTAGTAATATAGACTCTCCTCTTTATAATAAGACTAATACTGAATTAATTATAGAATACAATGATGCTCAAAACGCAATAAAAGAATTACTCATTGAATGTAAAAATCTATGTAAACTAGTATCAACACAAAAGAAACAAATCTCAAGTTTACAAGAAAAAGTTGATATTATGGAGAAAAATTCTAAAAAACTAAAACATAATTCTGCATGCAATAAATGTGAATCCCTCTCTTTCGAAATTGTTCAATTAAATAGAGTAATTGAACGATACGAAAAGGGACAATTAGGATTGGAAAATGTTCTAAACATGCAAAGATACTCAAATGATAAAAGTGGTCTTGGATACTCAAAATTTGATAAACCAAATTTGAACAAAACTATTTTTGTTAAAGCAAGTAGTCAATCTAATCAAGATAAGATTATAGTTATGAAAAAGGATGATCTTTATAATAAGAAAATTATTCAAAATAAATCTCATACATATGTTACTAACAGTAGATTTAATCATACTTGCTCTTATTGTGGTCTTCATGGTCATACACCTAATACATGTCATATTAGAAATATTAGTGTTCCAAAAGGTCATTTCATATGGGTAAAGAAAGGTACTAACCATCAAGGACCCAAAGCACATTGGGTACCTAATAAAGTTTGATCTCAATTTTGTAGGTAAGCAAACAAAAGACTTCAAACATGTGGTACTTGGATAGTGGCTGCTCTAAACACATGACGGGTGATATAACAAAATTTTCAGCTTTAACACTTGAGTCAAAGGGACATGTAGTATATGGAGACAACAACAAAGGAAAAATTTTAGGCATTGGAAAAGTTGGTACAGCACCATCTCCCTCAATTGAAGATGTCTTATGTGTTGAAGGTCTAAAACATAATCTCATAAGCATCAGCCAGCTTTGTGACAAAGGATACAAGATAGTTTTTAATAAAGATGAGTGCATCATCCAAAATGAAGCTACAAATGAAACTCAGTTTGTTGGTAAGCGTTTCAAAAACATTTTCATACTTAATTTTGAAGATTTATCCTTAAAAATGAAATGTCTTTTGGTAAGCGACAATAATGATGCTTGGCTATGGCATAAGAGATTTGCTCATATTCACATGGATCATTTAAACAAATTGGTCAAGCATGATCTTGTTGTAGGCTTACCAAAAATAAAATTTATAAAGGATAAATTATGTGATGCTTGTCAAAAGGGCAAACAAACAAAAAGTTCTTTCAAACCTAAAAATGTTATTTCAACTTCTAGACCGCTACAATTGATACATATGGATTTGTTTGGTCCATCAAGAACCAAAAGTCTTGGTGGAAACTCATATGGACTAGTTATTGTTGATGATTACTCAAGGTTCACTTGGACCTTATTTTTGGCAAATAAAAATGAAGCTTTTAAGGCATTTAAAAACTATGCCAAGCTAGTCCAAAATGAACAATCTGCCAAAATTGTATCAATTAGAAGTGATCATGGAAGGGAATTTCAAAATACTTCATTTGAAGAATTTTGTGAAGAAAATGACATTTTTCACAATTTTTCTGCACCAAGAACACCACAACAAAATGGGGTCGTTGAGAGAAAGAATAGATCCTTAATAGAGCTTGCTAGAACTATGCTAAGCGACTCAAATCTACCAAAATACTTTTAGGCAGATGCTGTAAACACAGCATGCTATGTTTCCAACCGGGTAATTATTAGGCCAATTCTTAAGAAAACTCCATATGAACTTTACAAAGGTAGAAAACCCAATATCTCTCACTTTCACATTTTTGGATGTAAATGCTTTGTGTTAAATAATGGTAAAGACAACCTTGGAAAATTTGATGAAAAAGCTGATGAAGGTATATTTCTCGGTTACTCTTTATCTAGTAAAGCATTTAGAGTCTTTAATAAAAGAACCTTATTAGTTGAAGAATCCATGCATGTAACCTTTGATGAAACTAACCCCATAAAAGAAGAAAATATTATTTCTTGTGATGATGATGATGTTTTTGAAAGTAATGATCCAAGCAAAGAACTTCAACAAGAAAATGGAGTCAATATTGAAAGGCAAAGTGAGGATCTTCCTAAAGAATGGAGAACCCATAGATATCACCCTATTGACAACATCATAGGTGATATAAATAAAGGAGTCACAACAAGGTTAAAATTGCAAGATGCCTGCTTAAACATGGCGTTTGTTTCTCAAATCGAACCCTCCAAAATTGGTGAAGCACTTAAAGATGATCAATGGATACTTGCCATGCAAGAAGAACTCAATCAATTCGAAAGAAGCCAAGTTTGGGAACTTGTTCCTAACCCTGGAAATAAACACATCATTGGTACAAAATGGGTGTTTAAAAATAAACTAGATGAGAATGGCATAGTTGTTCGCAACAAAGCTAGATTGGTCGCTCAAGGATACAATCAAGAGGAAGGGATAGACTTTGACGAAACATTTGCTCCGGTAGCAAGATTAGAGGCAATACGTCTACTATTAGCATATGCTTGCTCCATGAATTTTGAGTTATATCAAATGGACGTGAAAAGTGCATTTCTCAATGGGTACATAAATGAAGAAGTTTATGTCAAGCAGCCCCCTGGATTTGAAGATTCCAAAAATCCCTCACACGTTTACAAATTGAAAAAGGCTCTTTATGGTCTAAAACAAGCTCCAAGAGCTTGGTATGACAGATTAAGCACCTTTTTATGTGAACGAGGATTTGACAAAGGAGAAGTTGATAAAACGTTATTTGTCAAAAGAGAAAATGGTCACACATTATTGGTTCAAATTTATGTTGATGATATAATATTTGGATCAACCAACAAGGATATATGTGAAGAATTCTCTTTAATAATGCAAGGAGAATTCGAAATGTCCATGATGGGAAAATTAAACTATTTTCTTGGACTTCATATCAAGCAACTTGAGCACGGCATCTTCATCAATCAAGCCAAATATTGTAAAGAATTACTAAAGAAATTTGAAATGGAGAATTGCAAAGAAAGTACAACTCCAATGGGCTCCGGAACATATGTTGATCAAGATACATCAGGAATTTCCATCGACATATCCAAATATCGAGGTATGATTGGATCATTATTATATCTAACGGCCAGCCGGCCAGATATCATGTTTAGTGTTTGTTTGTGTGCAAGATTTCAGGCAGATCCGAAAGAATCACATCTAGTAGCTGTTAAAAGAATTATGAAGTATCTGAAAGGAACAACAAATGTAGGCCTATGGTATCCCAAGGGTAGCATATGTAGCCTAGTAGGATACTCTGATTCGGATTATGCGGGATGCAAAACAGACCGTAAAAGCACCAGTGGCACATGTCATGTCTTAGGAAATGCCCTAGTTTCATGGTCTTGTAAAAAGCAAGCTTGTGTTGCACTTAGTACTGCTGAAGCTGAATATATTGCAGCAGGAAGCTGTTGTGCCCAGATTCTCTGGCTCAAACAGCAATTACATGACTATGGAGTTGCTCTCGGATGCATTCCCTTAAGATGTGATAACACAAGCGCAATAAACATCTCCAAGAATCCAATCATGCACTCCAGAACTAAACACATCGATATCCGACATCATTTTCTACGGGATCATGTCCTTAAAGGTAATGTTGAGGTAACATTTGTTGATACACACAATCAATTGGCCGATATTTTTACAAAACCGTTACCTAAAGACTCATTTTATAAAATCCGAAGAGAACTTGGTATTTTGAGTGAATTTGATCTTTAACCATTGCATGATATACATAGTTTGCCATATCTCTTATGTCTTATTGATTATTTCCTTTTGATATATGAATTTGTGTATTACATGATGCAATTTTCATAAAAAACTAAGTTTTTTAAGCAAAACTGTACTTACGTAGTCGAATACAACTGATTGTATTCGAATACAAACTTTCCCAGAATTCCTGTATTCGAATACAAAGGATGTGTAGTCGAATACACGTTCCCAGAAAAATGTGTATTCGAATACAAGAAGGTGTAGTCGAATACACCTTCGCGTTTTTGTCCAGATATAAAAGCTGCTACACATAAGTTAGGGTTATTTCAGTTGGTATTCGAATACAGCCTCAGTTCTTTCTCTCATCTCTCTCAAACTCATCCATCCTCCTTCCACTCACTTACCCATTCACTCAACCTAACAAAATCCATTACTCTTTACTTCCTTCTTGTCATCCCTCTTCAAATCTCTCACCACTCTCACATTTTCTCTAAAACCCACTTTCACCAAAAATACCCTTTCTCACCATGGATGCTCGCAAACGAGGACCACGCACCAAACATGCCGCAGTGGGTCCCTCACGAAAACGAACCAAGACTCCCAACATCACGGATCTATCCCGGCTTCTACACACACCGGAGGAAATTGATCGTTTTCGCACCTTCTACTCGGACAAGCGCCTTATTATCCCCAAATACGGTACTTTGAACTCTTTTTCTGATTTTAAATTTCCTGCGTTGCTTAAAGCACAACATGTTGAAGAGTTTATAGGCTACAATGGTCCAGTTTATCCAGATTTGGTTAGGGTTTTTTATTGTAATCTCATACAAGAGGGCAAACTGCTAGTCTCGCGCATTAAGGGTAAAGTTATTCGTTTAAATACCAAAACCATTGGCGAAATTCTGAATATTCCTTTTAATGGTGAACAATTTTGTCCAAACAATTTATGTGAATGGGGTGATATTTCTAAGTATGATGCGTATGTCTCTCTCTGTCGGTTTGATCACAGCACCATGGAACAAAAGAGAGCTCAAGCAGGTTCCAAGTATGCCAGCAACGATATGGTGTGGGAAATCTTACTGTTAATTATCGGCTTCTACACTATTCCTTAGCTACAATTTGGTTCCGAAGCTGGAAATTACTCCAAATTCGGAGTTTGAACTGCAAATTATGAATTTCATGTTTGAGAGGTCGTCAACTTAATGGGCATTTTGTGAAATCTATCAGCTTGATCTCGCGAAGCAATTGGCTACCATATGCAAAGGAAGTTTCACGAATTTTGGAACACTTGGTGTGGACTTGCTGATGAGGTTATGTTTTACTCCCACCAAAGAAAATCTGTTGGCTTAAGTGTCTTGTTACCTAGCATGAGGATCATATGGAAATGATGAGCTTGAAGCCTGTTGTGCATAAAGGTGATCATGTCCACCTATTCTGAAGATGCACCGAAGGACACTGCTGGACCATCCAACACTGGCTGCTCAAATGAGATGAAGATGGCGAGGAAACTGCATCTGATGATGATTATATCTCCAATCAAATGATCATGACGCCTGGATTCTTCCACACTTCTTCCCAAACTCAATTCGACAAGTGACCACCTCTACGACACTCGCCTTCACCATCCATTGGAAACTACTATTGCTCGCATCAATGACGCATACTCAAGACATTAGTCAATTATCGACGAACAAACTTGATCATTTCCACATTCCGGACAGAATTTATTAAGTCTTTAAATTTTGTACTAAGTTCACTTTTTGTATCTGTGTTCCTGTAATTTTGCTTTAAGAACTCCTTTCGTCGTTAATTCTGGTATGTTTTTGTATTACCGTTTCAGGACTTATTATGTATTCACTTTTATGATCTTCTAACTTAATTTCCATTACTGCTATT
Organism: Cicer echinospermum; assembly: GCA_002896215.2. NCBI lineage: Eukaryota > Viridiplantae > Streptophyta > Magnoliopsida > Fabales > Fabaceae > Cicer > Cicer echinospermum. Next base: position 7,890 of record PGTU02008576.1, read on the forward strand.
CTTGGTTTCTCTCTGTCTTTTGTGTATGACTTTAACTCGCACCGTGTATGTCTCTATTTCTTCTTCTTTTTGATCATGTCACGAAAGGAGAAAATTGGTGTTGTTGTTGCATTTCAAACCTTGTAGGCACTCAAAAACAATTTTCAACCATCACATACAACGTGGAGTATGCATCATATTACGGGAGCAAAAGATTCAACTCACATCTCTTACAACAACGTTTGTCAAATCAATAAGGGAGAATGTACTACATGTTTTGAATGACGAAAGACACCAACTAGGACATGCAGCAAGAGCAAAAAGAAGATCAAACCACTTTGAATGACTTCTAAATCCAATAATAAATGAGTAAATATAAAGGTATATGAATAACATCACATAGCTATCAAATACTTGAGAACAATTCATAATCCTTACAATATGCATGTAACAGTTTTTCAAAATCAAAAACACATTAACAAATTATTTAAAATCAGTATATTTGACAATTTGCATAAGTTGTATTCGAATCAACCATGTGGTATCAATACAACTTAAGTCAGAAGCAAAACTTTAAAAAAGGTGTATTCACTAACAGCATCTGGTAGCGACTACAAGCTAAGTCAGTCCAAGTGTAATGTCGACTACACCATCTGTATGTCGACTACAATGCTAAGATCAGTATGCCAAATGTATTCCGACTACACATCATATGTAGTCGAGATACAAGTTAAGTCAGAGGCCTAAAATACATGATCTGTATTCGACTACCTGATGTGTATTCGAATACAAGGTGTAAAATTCGAATTTTTTAAACGTTAAAAGATGTGTATCGAATACACATATACTGTATTCGAAATACACCCTGGAAACATTACAATTTTTCAGATCTGGAATGCCATAGAGAACATTGTAAATTGTTTCATCAAACCTTTGATCAATGGCCACGAATCTGAAAGGATGTTTTATGGGAGTATAAATATCCATAACTTCAGATCAAAAGATTAACGATGCCAAAATTAATTCATTTGAACAACTTTGAACAAAAATTCTGATTCTTCAAGTACTTGCATTAGATTTTCATATCATTTCTAAAAAAGTTCTCAAGTACTTGATTACTATTGAGTGTTTATCAATATAACAACATCTTAGATTTATTCAAACCTTATTGTATCATTTGTACAAGTAAGATAGTGGTGTGCTATCTTAGAAAAGAATTGTTAGAAGTTAATTGTAGCAAGTCCAGGGTGGGAAGTTGTACATTTTTTGCTGACAAGTAGTTGATATAATCTCTGTGTGGTGTGCAAGAGGAACTGGACGTACCCTTGGTTATCGAAGGGGAACCAAGAGTAATTCTTTATCGTGTTCATTTACTTATGCATTGTATTTAGCCTGTGTTCTTTAACTAGTCAGAGAATCTGATTACCATATCACTACAACAAGAAATTAGGACAACCTATTACTAAGCACCATAATTCACGCCCCCTCTTAGGTCGACACTTAATATACTTACACGTTTGCCATTGTCCTTTTTTATTGATGGAATTTGTGCAATTGCATCTCTAGCCCAGAGGGCTGATGTGCAATGTTATAGCATGTATTGTTTTTAAGAAAGCATCATCTCAAATCTTTCCACGGACGAATCATCCGATTTCGCTGGATGCCAATATACCTAATTTATGATGCCCCGCTCAATCTGTCTTGAAAAAAATGAATGATAATTTTTTCATTATGATCATGAATTTTGACATCTTTGTATTTTTCAAACTCAAATACCTTGAATTTTGAAGGGATCTCCACATCGAAAACCAAGCACATATCAAAAGTTTCGAGATCATAGACATTACTTCCTTCAATTACTTTTATCCGTTCCTCTAAAACATGGAATTTTTCTTTCGATCGTGTATCTTCACTGATAAATTAAAGTTGTTGCCAATTTGTGTTAGCATCAAATTGGGGTACTTGGGGTGCACTTAATGGAATATTTCCAGAGGGTATAATGTTTTGGGGTGGCACATAGAGGTCAAAAGCCAACACCAAATTTAATTGGAATAAAGCAACTATATATCATTAACTATTTGAAGCTATGATAAAAAAAATAGGTTAAATATTATTAAAGTATGGTTGAATATTTCATTGCAGTTGGGAGTTTGTTATTCTAGTCTTTTTAGTTACTCAACTATTTTAACTATTTTCTAGTTAGGTTCAATTTTGTTATGGAAATTAGTTATATATAATTTATATCATTCTCTTTGTAAGCTAAGTCTTTGGAATATGATTTCAGGACCAAATACAATTATTGTAACTTATAAAGTGAGATAATTTCCCAATTCAATAAAAAGGAGACAAAGTTTTCAATATTCAGTAAATTGAAATCTCATTAAATATGTAGTCATAATAAAATTTTAAATTTTGTATTAAATTTTTATAAAATTTATCTTCCATTTTTAGTCCCCACAATATTAATTTAGTTCCTATAAAAATAAAATTAATTGAGACTATCAATATGCTACCTAATTTTGCAGATACATTTTTTATGCATCAATAGATGTATTTGTAAAAAAATGAGTTCAAAATTTGTTTTCTATTTGTTATTTTAGTTTTTTATGCTTAAAAACTCATTATTAATCATCTTTAGTTAAAAACTCTAAATTTTTGTAAGATAAATATTTATAATGTTCCAAACAAGCTCCATAAAACAATTCAAAAATTTGATGAGTACAAATGAATTGATTGATAGCAAGAACTAAAATTGCTAAAGAAAAATATTATAGAAATTAAAAGTTGAAGAAATCTTTTGTATAAACTAAAAATTTATTTAATTTTAAAAAAAGTTATCTAATGTGAGATTTTTTTTCTTGTAAAAATATTTATGCATGTATGAATTAATGGAACTCATGTTTGGTGATAGTACTTGTTGCTGTCGAACTTGTGCAAGAGTTGACTCAAGCTGTTCCTCGAGGCTCTGCAATTCTTTCATGCTAAGTGCTTCGAGTTCTTCCCCATGAAAATGCCTTCAAATAACAATGTAAAGTTATTCTCATTGACATAGGTTTAAACAAATAATTTTGTTTTTGTCCTTATGTAGATATGATTTGCAAGTGTAACTATATGCAAAGGATTTGTTTAGCATATCCTAAAATATTGGAAACAAGTAAGGTATAATTATATATATTACTATATTATATATATATATTATATATATATATATATATATATGTTAAGGGTTAATAAATTTAAAAAGTCTTTTTAAAATATTATAGAAAGTTTGTCAATTTTTATTCTGTAAAAATTTCTTTTTTTTCCTTTTTTTAATTAATTTTGCATATCCTTTTAGTTTTTAAATAATTTTTTTTACCATATTGTTTAAAACATATTTTACAACTTCATTAAATCTTAATCGGTTTGTTTAAAGTGTTAGTGAGGTGAATTAATTAGTGCATTTTTCTTTATTTTTAAGGTGATTCATACTAAGATTAGATATTTTAGTTAATAATTTAGAAGATTAGTTTATTGGATAAATTTGGTTTGTTAGTTGGTTATATACGGTTAGTTTAATTGATTAAGTTTGAAATGTCTCCTATAAATAGAGTTATTGTATTCATTATTTTAGAATTTTTTAATCATTAATATGAAATATTTTAAATAATTTTATTTTTGTATTTTTATATTTAATTTATCTTTGTTAAAAATTATAAATGTTATGAGAATTATTTTTATAACATAAACTTGTAAAAATCATTTCAACAATTTAAAGAATACACATGAAATAGTATAAAAGCAGATATCAAAAATAAAAAATTGAAAATTGTTTAGGGACTTATAATTAAGTTAACAAAGATTTTATAAACTCACAACAAAAGTAAAAAATTTATAAGAAATTAATAATTTATTTAACTTCTTTCAATTTTTTTTTAAAAAAAGATTATTTAACCCTATGGTTAGCATGCATAATATAGGAAAAAAAATAGCATGCATATACAGTCTTCTAAAAAAATCGCATACGTAAACTAGAACCATAAACTGATTTTTATATAGTATAACAAAAATAATATTTTAATATTCATGTACGATAAATTTTAAATGTTTATTTAAAAACTTATTCTTTTATAATACATGGAAACAACATGAATTTAATGTTACGAAAATTGAAAGAAAAAAAATAAATAAATAAAAGAGGATGCTTTTGTTTGTAAAAAGTAACATTGCTCTAATAATTAGTTACTAATAGTGAGTTTAAACTGTGATCAGTATTAGCAAAATAATTGAAAGGTATCGCCAATGTCGTTACAACAAGTTACAAGCTGCCAACTCATTTGGACATGAATCACAGGTTTTCCCTTTTTTTCTTCTCGACTATGTCTTTTACATATATATATGGAAATATGTAAAAAAATATATTAATGTTTTATTTTTATTTTTAATTAATATGATGATTAGAATTTACCATAAACTACTGTCTTACTACCATCAAGTTTTAATATTAATAATTAATATTAAACATATCAGTTAGTTAGTATAATTAATTAGTTAATTAATATATTAATTAATGTTATTAGTTATTACTCATCAATTATATAATATTTATGTATTTTTATGTACTTGAATAATTCTTTCATTGTTCAAATATATATATTTTTTAATTTTCTCTTATATATAATTTTAAATGAAATATACAGTATACCTAAACATGTATAACTAACTAATATATAGTTAATGTTGATGTTGGATGTCATTGTCGTAAATATTAGAGTAATTTTTTTTTTGGTTCTAAATTATTTTAACTGATTTATGTGCCTTGCAGAACATATACCAGGAGTACTTGAAATTAAAAGGAAAATATGAATCTCTTGATCGCAGACAGAGGTAACTAAATTATGTATACTTGAGAGTTTAGATGTTTTTAAGACTTCATTACTTTTACCTCGAAAAATATGATTCATCACTTTTAACTTTAAAAGGTAAATGTGGCTACAAATTTTAATAAAATATTATATTTACTTTTTATTTTTCATTAATATAAAATTTATTTTTTACTAGAAAGATTAAAGATCTATTCTTTCGAAAAGTCTATCTCAAACATATCTTTAAATTTTATAGCAGTTTATAATTGTTAGAAACATAGAATGACAAGATAAATTTGAGAATTTAATAC
>PGTU02008580.1:0-13091 GCA_002896215.2 Cicer echinospermum
ATTAAATAATTATTAATTTTGTTTTAGCAAAATAAAAATAGTAAAAGTAAAACATAAAATAAATCAAGAGACTAATAGGTTTGACCATGTGTGAAGGGTTTAAGAGTTAATTAAATAATAAGAAAAATGGCAGCGCTTGGAAGAGGAAGAAATCAGCAAACACAACAAACTAGGTTATCGTTTGGCACCGGTGATCGATAATTGTTCCAGAAAAGTTTCTTTGTTTCGTCCAAATTTCAGTATGTTGTTATACTCATTTAACTAGTCAATTAAACACAATTTTCTAGATTTTTAACAACCCCAATTTTTCTCTAAAATACCCGACTTCTCCGTTTGTAGAATTCATTATTTTGCATCGTTCTCCTTCACCGTAAATTCAATTTGAGTGAAACCAACGCCAAAACGACCGTGTGAAAAGTGGCTATATTATCCACTTATTGATTTTATGATTTATGGTAATTTTTCTTGACCAAATTTCAAATTTATTTTTTAGAGTATCTTCTCATAATTTATTTTGACGTTTACCCATAAATTGTCGAGTTAGATCAATTGAAGGACAAAGAGTCAAAGAACAAAGATTGTTTGCTCGTGAAATCGTATTCGTGTGTGAAAGCATCGAAATAAGGTAAGGGGTGAAAGAGCGCTTGAATTCATGAGTATAATATATTGTGAGATGAACAGGAAAACTGTATTTTCCAACGATTCATCCAGGGCTTGCTTGCTACATACGGCAGTAGCCCTTGAGAGATAAATTAATTAATGTGGAAATTGTGAGAATAAAATGGGGAATAGAAATATTTATAAGGTTTTGATTGATTTAATTTTGTTAAATGTGTGTTATTTGATATTTTTGTGATATTGAGTGTCGAATGAATTTTATGTATATGTTTGATTCGACAGGTTTACGTGATGTGATAATAAAAAGTGAATTCATTTTGATAAGTTTATGTGATTATGATGATGTATAATTAATAATAATGATGTTATAAATTTGTGACAAGTCTATGTGATGATGTATGATTGATGATATTGATGTAATAAAATTGTGATGAGTTTATGTGATGAGATATGATTAACGATAGTGATGTTGTGAATTTGTGATGAGAATATTGAAGTAACCCCATAATTGGTGAAATAATTGTGATTCCAATTTGTGTTTGAGATGACGGTCTTAATGGAGTATCATAGGCCAACGAGGGGAGAAAATAAATATTGAGAATTTGTGAAGTGAATATTATTTTGTCATCATATAGGTAGAGCTTGACAAGCTTAGTGATTCCGGGGAAGTACAACTGAATGAGCCTGCTCCTGGTCTGCTCTTGAGCCTTAAGGCAAGATTTGTAGACCTTGGAGGTATTCGGGTGGGGAATTCCTAGGTGACTTGGAGGTAGCACTCTAAATGTTGGCAGCTACCAACATATGTTTACCTCGACTGTCGCGTATATGTGTCTCGGGTTGAGTTGAAGGGATCTATGATGAAAAGGCCAATTTGAATTGTCCGTCCACTGGGATGGTGGCATAGTATCAAGCCTCCTAACCAAGTACTTCAGAGTTAGAATGGTACTACATTATGAAGTAGTGTCTAAGCTCATGCATAACATTGCATTAACATTGCATTTTCTTGTTATTGTTTTGTTGTGATTAATATGTATCGTGTGTGATAATAATTTTTCTTAGATGACTTGATGTTATAGTGAAATGTATTGATTTTCCTTGAGTGGTTTTGACTTTATAATGTTATGTTTTTTTTTTAGAATGTTTGTCTAATGATACAGTTCATTTATGATTAATTGTGTATTCTCCTTACTTATATTATACTATTAACATGATTTCGAAACTCACCTCCTTCGTTGTTTGTGTTTGACTGGTTTGGCCATGCGTTTGTTAAATCGCATTTATTACAGGTTACCGAGTCTTGAAGTTCAGGTTTGGAAGAAGTCTCGCTCTGATAGGTGATACCGAGAATGAGAGTCATAAGTGTATTTTTATTTATTTAATTAGAAATAACTTTTTGGATGAAAATCTTATAAGTATAAGTAAACTTTAGGAATTATGAAATTATAGTTAAATCAAGTTTATGGAGATTGCATTGTTTTATAAGAGGAAAAAATTTAAAGTCTCCCTTTTAATTTAGATAAATGTGTTTTCCTAAATTAGTTATAAAAGTTTTATTTTCTTGAAAACAAATTTTCTTTATCCGCTATGAATTAAAATTTTATTAATTCTTGTATGAATTATTATATATTATTTTGGAGTTTAGGGAATCACAAGTAGGAACAAATTTTCTTGTATAATTCGTGAAACAAATTTAAATAATTCTTAAAAACAAATTTTAATAATTCTTGTATATATATTATTTATATAATTTTATTTTCATTTTTCGATAAGTAGGAACTACTAAATAAATTTTTTCTCAATTTTAAAACACATTCGAGATATAAGATGTCACAACATAATTCATTCATCACAAGGTTGCAGAGTAAAATATTAACTACACCATAATCTAAGAAAATTCAAACGATGAAGCCATAAATAAATATATATAAAAACGTGGATAATTAATGAAATAACTCAACCTTGATGTAACCTATCAAAGTTGAATCTCATAAGTTTAGATGTATAAAATGCAAAAATTATTGCACATAAAATGAAATAGTAAATCATCAAACATTGTCGACTTCTACTGATCACCTGCGCTTGAAGGAACGTTTGCATCATCGTAGTGCAATCACAAACAAAACATAACGCCAGTGTATCGAAATCACAACAATGGTACAAAGGAATAACAAACTTGCAAAACATATACCATATAAAATATCACATTTAACACATATATAGACATATCAATGGTCACTTCATAATTCATGTATAAATGATAGCAATGCAATGTTATGCTCACCTGATGCAACACTTCAATGTCATATGATACCAAAACTACTCAGTAAGTAGACACATTACTATGTCACCACACAAGTGGTCTTTCGATCACATATGTAAACATATCCTCATAGACTCGGTTGACTCATCCGAACACTCACATAAATGATCGCTAGGATTTAACCAATGTTGCATGACAACTCTCGACATTTAAAAAATTAACCCAAGTCACCTTCCCTAGAATACCTCGAGGTTTCTAATCTCCTTCTCAAGCTTGAGAATTACCTCTACCGTTAGGCTTATTTAGTTGTACTTTCCTAACATTAGTTCAAAGATCCAGTCGTCGCTAATAAATTTTTATGTACGTTGGGTAGAATATATCACATATATTTTCCTTCCCTCAACATTATAAGTTCTTCCTTATACAAAAGGGGTCCTCATAGACACGAGACAAATGTAACACATGTTCACAATTTACATAATACAACATGTCACATCCCAATTCGAATCACATACATGTATCACATTTCATATCAATATCATAATTAATATCACATATCATATTATGATTATTAATAATATGTGAAGTAATATGAATCATTACCACAACATCTTAATGAATAATTACAACATCATAATATCTCACTATAAAATGTAATCCTTTTTCGATTGAGTTGCACAAGAACTTAATTTAAAATTACCACAAGCCAAAATTCTCTCTAACGAAAAGGTAACTTTCTTTTACGAAGAAGAAATGTGATTTCAAATTATTTCTTACTATTATGCGTCAATGATCGGCATCTTTCCATAGTGAAGCGGTCGAAAATGAATTGACAATTGTTTCTCACCCATTGCATTATTCATTATTTTTCAAATAATAAACTACTAACTCACATAAATATTAAAAATATCACCAAATAAAGAAATAGAGAAATATGATTTATATTTCTTCTTTGTAAAAGATTTCTTCCTGAAAATTACTGAAATATAGCTCTACATACGAACCTTGTATTGGTCTCCTATTACTAGTGCACTTTCGCAGAAGCTCTCTCATACCTTTACCTTAATGGAATTGTCTTGGCTCACATTCTTGGTGCCCATCATTAATCAATAGAGGAAAAGTTTTAAAAGATTGAATCTCCTCTATTTGAATCTTGTCCAACTCAAAAACCCGAGAGAGTTCATTAATATACTTACGAAGTTATGAAATGCGAAAGACATTATGGAAGTTAGAAAGAGACGGAAGTAACAAAAGTTGGTAGGTATTTCAAAGTCCTTCAATATCTCAAGTCATTTTCTTTGGTAGATGTTCAACTCCTTATGGTAAATAGGTCTTTCAAACTTTTATGGTTATTGAAATCTTCGAATCGAGATCCACATATAAATAGTGTATCCACATCTCCAAGAAAAATACTAGTATGACAACCTCTTCATTAGGGTTAGAATAATTCCTTTCTTGTACTTTTAGCTGCCTCAAAGCATAAATCACTACTTTGCCATTCTTCATCGATACACCAACTAATCTTGATCCATATCTAGTGGCGGATTTGGCACAAAATATTGGGAGAGCGACAAATATTAACAAAACTATTACAAATGAAAGCCATATAGTTTTTTTTAGAGCTTCATACATTTTATACATAGTTGACAAGTTGGAAAAGTTTAGAACTTCATCACACAAAATTTTTTCAATTTCACAAGTCACACAAGTTTTTATAGCTCACACAATTCAATCAAATAAAATGTATCCGTTTTACAATTTTCATCTTGTTTGGAACACTTTCTTCTTGAAATGAATTAAAATTCTTATGTTTAAACATGACATCACCCCTAAGAAAATACACAAAGTAGTAACACATGAATTCAAATAAACAATTCACAATTCTCAAGATACAAGTTTCAAATTACAAAGTAAAATCTGTTCACAATCCTCAAATCCATACTACACTAATCAAGAAAAACATTACAAATAAACAGTCACAAAGTCATAATTCACACACCAAAGTTCACAATCCTACTTCCCACACTAAAACCATTTACATTCAACAAAATAAAAAATACAAATCACACATTATTAGTAGTTCACAATCTTCAAACTAAAAATCACAATTAACAAATAGTATAAGCAGATTGAGATAATATGAGGACTAAAACCAAGAGGCGACACTGGAGGTTGACCGCTACAACTGCAAAATGAGACGGACAAGTAGAGGGAGACGAGCAGCAATGACGCTAGTCATAGGGGAGGGAGACTGTAAAATGGAGGTGTGGAAAGAGAGAGTTTAAGTGAGAAATCAATGTGTTGCGTGGATGCTATAGAGAAGGGGGCTGAGAAGGAGAGTTGATTGTTGCTTAGTAGACTATGACGTCGTGTGGAGATTGATTGACGACCGTGAACGAGAGGACTGAGAGGGAGATATGAGAGAATGTAAAGGAGCAGAGAAGAAAGGAAGAGTCGAAGAGAACAGTCTGAGAAAAGATTAATTACTCCTAAAAAAAATACACAAATTAACAACACAATACATTCAAATAAACATTTCACAATTTTCAAGGATACAACTCACATTACTGTAAAGCCCCAAATTTTTTATCCAAAAATTACTTAAAAATATTTGTTTTCTTTTAAAAACAACTATAATTTTTTTTTCTTAGAAGTAGTTCATCATGTAATAACTTAAAGATGCATCAGAAAATGACTTGATATATATTTTTTTTTTGTAAAAGAACGTAATGATATTTACTAAAATATTATTTATTCATTTATTTGCGAAATTAATATGCAGTTGTTAGATCGATATTCATTTATGGTCCAAAATAAAATAAATTATATTTAAGTGAAATTTAAAAGAAGCAAGGTTGACTGAAATTAATGACATTCAATTAATTAGTAGCAAATGAAATCTCACTTCCGCATTTCTATTAAAAATTAGTGATGAAGAGTAAATAACTTGACAATGTACCACAAAAAATTTTAGTAATCCAAAGCATTAATTTTTTTTAAGTAAAAGTCTCATTTTCCCATGCGCGTGCACCAATCAAAAATCATTCATGCAACTTTTGAGAACATTAGTACCTAAATGTTGGTGTAAGGGGTCAGTTCAATCCACACAACAAAATCTATACCAAATAATAAATAAACACCCATAAAATGTGAATATAAAATTTTTTCGTCATAAGCAAGATTTCAAGAAATTGATTCTTTAATAGTTCTGAAAGATGTATCAAAAAGTCATTTAAAATGTATTTAAATAAAATCATAGTAGCAATCGTAGAGCAAATAATTAGATCAAAAATAAAAATAACAATAAAGATGTATGCAAGTTATGCATGCTCCTAAATATATATGATCCGGATATTAACCAGCCACACAGGCGTCCACACACAAGTCACTCATACCAATGGAGAAAATTATTAAACAGCACACAGACATCCACAAAGATCATATGATATATCATGAAATGATAATGATGCTCAAAAGATACATGTCACCACCCACTTAGATAATCACACAAATCACCAGCCACTTAGGCAACCACAAAAGATAATAATATTTAGAAACACAAATCACCAGCCATTAGCAACCACAAAGATACAATATTTAAAACACAAATCACTAAACCCACTTAGCCAACCACAAAGATAACAATATTTAAAACACAAATAACCAACCAAACCACTTAGACAACCACAATAGAATAAATCTCAAAACACAAATCACCAACCACTAGGGAGCCACAAAGATAATACTATTTAAACACAAATCACTCGTACTTAGGCACCACAAAGATAAAATATTAAGATTAAATTTTAATCGCATATGACATCAAATTATTCTCATGGACGCTTACAACCAAGAGTCCGTAATTTTGTTATCCCAAATATATAACACACAAACAACGTGAAATATATCTTAGAGTCATAACCTCAATTTTATAAAACTATTAAAATGGATTAGCGAGATTATTGATAGACATCAAACTCAAATAACGAAGAACACATAAAATAAACACTTTATTTCTTCTACTATAAATTTTCTCCCATTATTAGTCATTTAGCCATACAAATCAAGGTTACCATTAAACAATCACAACAAATCAAACTTAATCATATTATCATATTTAAAATTAAAACGTTTCACCAATTCCCCCATGACTCATATAGATTTTCTTAAAAATCAAAAAATTTGAAATGAAATAGCACAAAAATTGAAACTTTAAATTAAAAACAACCTAACAAATATAATACTCATAAGATCATTAATAAAAATCATAATTTTATTAATTAAGTACACATAAACAACACAAAAATAACAATTTTACATCAAATATATAGACATCAATATATTAATCATGTTATAATAAAAAATGAAATGTTATAATTAAGTTTATCAAAGCAAAGATTTACTCGTAAACAAAATATTATATTTAAATTCTTTAAGGCAAACAAATCGAACATTTTTCTTTAAACACATCAAGATATATCGCATATCTTATAAACTATTTAATTTAATATCTAGCCTAACCTCCCATGGCGAAAAACCCTTACCTATGCGTTTCTCTTTCTTAACACTCCTAAATCTCGCACGAGAAATAGCTCATGAGGCAATGATGAATTCAACACCATAGATATTGGGATTTACGACTTAGAAATTATTTTGGGAGTGTAAGAGTGACAAATAGGGTGACAGTAAGAGCCGTAATGGAAATTATGAACATAGATGCTATTACAGTGCAATATTAGCATTGATTTCTGTCTAAAATGAAGTGCACTTAATCAAAATTTGCTACCAATAATTACCATTTCTTTATTTATTATTAAGGCAAACAAAAATCAACATTTTTCTTTTAACACATAAGACAATATATCAATATCTTATAAACTATTAATTTATATTAGCTACCTACCTTTGCATGGCGAAAAACCCTTACCTTATGCGTTTTCTTTCTTAACACTCTAAAATTCGCACGAGAAATAGCTCATTGAGGCAATGATGAATTCAACACGATAGATATTGGGATTTACGACTTAAAAAATTATTTGGGAGTGTAAGAGTGACAACATAGGTGTAACAGTAGAGGCCTAATGGAAATATTGAACATAATAGCTATTACAGTTGCAAATTAGCATTGATTTCTGTCTAAAATTGAAGTGTACTTAATTCCAAAAGTTGCTACCAATAATTCCATTTCTTTAATTTATAAGTGTTGCAAAGTCAATTGAAATCATGTTGTATTATGTGTATGAGTTAATTAGTACTAACTAATAGAGTTCATCTATATTGCAAGGATGTCACACCACCCTTTTTAATAAATAAATAAATTAGAGGTGTCACATCACCCTTTTAAATTTTTATCTAAATACGAACCAAAAAATGCAATAGAATTATTTTGATAGAGAATTAAATAAAATATAAATTTTAGTTTAAAAGAGAGGAATGCATGAGATACAAAAAAAGGAAGAACTAGTTTTTTTGTTGTCCTCTCTTAATTGCACAAAAAAAAAAACTCATAATTAAATTATAATCTTCCTTTAAAAAAATAAATTAAGATGTTAAAATATAGTTCATGCCACATTATGCCAAGAAAACACCATGAATTGTCATAAACTATTATCATAAAGGAGAGTAAAAGAATGAGTTAAGTCACTATATTTTGTTTATAGGGTGGACCAAAATATTTTCAAAACACTTGTACGGGTTGGGTTTCACTAACTCTATAATATCTCCTAGTGAATACTTATTTGGTCGCAAATAAAACTAACAAACAATATAACTTTTATAAATTCTAATTAATTAAATAACTCAACTAATATTTTTATCAACAAAAATAAATCAAGCAAGACAGAATATCACTCACACATAATAAAGTAAAACAAACATATCTAACACATCAATTTCATGATTACGAAACAATCATCAAATCAAAAAAAAATGCACAATAGTACATTTAGGAAATAATCACATCATAAATCGTCCCCATGTAATTGTCACGCCAAAACAATTAAATAAAAATGAAGTTTATAATTATTCAGGTAGAATAGATGTGTGATAAAATTTTAATTTAATTTATTACACAGAATAATTATTAATTTAATGATAGCAATACTAAAAAGACACATATATAATATATATGAAAATTTTGGAGTGTTACAATTACCATAATAAAAACAGTTTATAAATTCACAATACCACATCCATACTTTACACTAATCAGAAAAACAATAAACATCACAAAGCATAACTCACACTAAAGTTCACAATCCTAATTCCCACACTAAAACCATTTACATTTCACAAAATCAAAAATACAAATCACACACTACTAGTAGTTCACAATTTTAAGCTAAAAAAAATTCACAATTAACAAATAGTAGAAGCAGATTGAGATCAGTATGAGGACTAAGGACCAAGAGGTGACACTGGAAGTTGGACCACTACAACTACAAAATGAGACGGAGAAGTTAGAGAGAGATGATGAGCAGTAGTGACGTGGCCATAGAGGAGCGAGAATGTAGAATGGAGGTATGAGAAGAGAAAGTTTGAGTGAGAAATCGATGTGTTGCCTTGTTTGGGGTTGAAAACAGCAGTAGAAAGAGGATGAGAGGGAGAATCGAGCGTTTGCTTAGAAGACAATAACGTCGTGTGGAGATTGTTCAGCGACTGCGAACAATAGGAATTGTGAGGTGGAGATGAGAGAACGTCAAGGAGCAGAGAAGAGAGGGAGAGCCGAAGATAGCAGTTGAGAAAGAAGATTAGAGATACGAAGAAAGATGTAGAAGAGAGCGAATCTGAGCAGAGAATTATGATGAGTTTCTCAAAATCCTAAAATGTTTGGAGATATTTAGTAACTTATCACATTATTTTAGTTATCTTCATTATTATTATTAAAAAAAAATTAGGGTCGTAGCTCTTGCGAGCTCTTGGAGAAGGTTAGCCACTGTTCATAGACATCATAATACACACAAATGTTTCACTTGAATCGAGTACTCTTAAGAATGACACATAGATCAATCTCCTCTTCAACTCTTGGAATTAAGTCTCACATTCAGTATCCCATACAAAGAATCTTCTTTACATGTTAACTCGTAAAGAAGAAAGGCTAATTTTAGAAAACCTTAAGTAATAGCCCAACTAATCAGGAAACTGCTAATCTTTGACATTGTTTTCTGTTGCCTTCATCTCTACTACACTCATTCATTGGCTAGGTCAACAACTATACACCTTTAAAATTATGTGACTAGAAAATCACTCTTTCAACCAAATTCGTACTAATAATTTGGCGAACAATTGCTTCTCTCTTAGAGTATGTAGTGTTATTCTTATATTTCTCTATGTCTTCCCTAAGACTTGGGTAATACACCAAGATATCATCAGTGAACACCACTACAAAGGAATCTAAGTATGTCAGAAGATCTTATTCATTAATCCATGTAAACTATTGCACACTCGTAACACCAAAAAACATTCATAAGTACTTGTAGTGACCCTAAACGAGTACTGATTTAAAATCTTTCTTAGACGCATTCTTCTAAATTACGATGAATTTGATGGTAATAGGATCTCAGGTCTATCTTACCAAAGAAACACACTCATCGTAATTGATCATTTTAATCTTCTCTGACTAAGAGTGAGATTATGTAGCATCAAGTGTGAGTGATAAGTCCGACATTGACTATGAATGAACTAAATATTGGATATATCAGAGAGTGTGTAACACCCCGTTTTTCAAAGCGAGGGTATATTTTTTTTTTTCAATAGAATTTTAAAATAAAGCAGAGAAATAAATAAAGAAATGCCTTTGGATAAATAATGAGTCATTATAATTTACAGGCAGCGGAAAAGTTTACTCCAATTATAAATCCAAAACCATTTACCCAACAACAAATGGTACATGTAACCCATCGGAAATAACATGTCAACTGACAATATTAGTATAGGTAAGTCTTCCATTTAAAATAAATGCAATACAAAAGAAGACATCTGTTCCCTCTGTGAACACCTAGTCTGATCATTTTACAAACAACTAAACACCCTGACTGATCTCCACCGCCCCGTGAGAATTCTCCTAACGTAGCTGCAGTCAAGCGTTCCCATCTCCATTTCCGTCGTAGGGTAAAGAAACCGGTGGGATCGTCCTGACTCTCATTCGAGGGCAAAGCCAGATTTCCACAATAATGTAAGGTCACAACCGAATAACAGTAACAACATAACATTAATTTGGAATGCTAAAAATAACTTACAACCAAGCATGCACCTTAGCAGGATTTTCAATATGCGAAAAGTTCATACAATACTTTGCAGTTAAAATGAAAGTAAACTGAGGTTCTCAATCCCTAATTATAACATAACAAATAGACATGGATAGTTTCATGAGCAAACAATCATACAACTAAAACTGAGATTTTCACTGAGCCAATCGATTAGGCAATCGATTGGGGTGAAGGATTTTAATGAAAAAGGAATCCTGGGCTGAATCAATCGATTTGGCAATCGATTGACAGGATAAACGAGCCCTCTGACTTAATACAATCGATTCCAAATCGATTTCCTGAAGGTTTTTAGTGAAATTTTGCCACTCTGGCTTGATTCAATCGATTGACAGATAGGCTGAGCCCCTGACTTAATGGCCAATCGATTGGGCCAATCGATTTCGTAAATGTTTTTTCGAAAAACTGATTACAAAATCGATTGGCTAATCTATTTTGTCCATTTGGCCAAGTCCCTGTTTAACTATCCAATCGATTGGGAAATCGATTTACCGTTTATTCTTTCAAAATTTCATAAACTAACTCATCACACAATACATAATCCCCAATTCTTAACACTAACACTTGATAACACAATTACTACGACATCATGATTTCGGAATGGTATTGCAATCAAACATGTTATCACCAAATTCCAAAACATTAACACTGAAGCATTTAATAACACATTACTACACAACCAAAATGAACCAACAGTTCACAAATCAACAGGGTGTATCTCTTTGCGGACAACACACAATTCCCTCAGGAACGTAGTGTAAACTACTACCTTATCAACGGGTCGTACCGTTTACCGAGGTGCCACTTATCCCGGTCAGCACAACTACCAAACATACACGAGTAACAACATTAAGAGATTCCCCATTCTTAATTCTCGTTAACTTAACCGGCGTAGTCTCTCACGGACAAAACCTGCGCAGTCTCTCACGGACGACGCAATTCCCGCAGGACGTAAGTCGTAAACGGTACTACCTATCACGGGTCCGTACTGTTTTACCAGGTGCCACCTATCCCGGGTCAGCACAACTTACCAAACACATTTTCAGGAACGTGTAAGTCGTAAACGTACTACGCTATCACGGGTCCGTACTGTTTACCGAGGTGCACCCATCCCGGGTCAGCACGACTTACCAACGTCGAATCGTAAACGTACGCTGCTATCACTGCCCGACTGTTTACCAAGGTGCCACCTATCCGGTCAGACATTACCGAAACACACATTAAAAGCGGACATAAGAGATTCCCCCATTCTAATTCTCATTTAACTAACCGATTTTCAGACAAACATTCAGTAAACAAGTCAATTAAGAGATTCCCATTCTTATACTCATTTACTGAAAAGATGTCAAAAACGAACATTAAGTAACCGAGACATGAAGAGATTCCCCATTCTCAAACGCCAGTTAACTCAGACAATTTTCCAAACAAAATAATAAGTAACCGAGACATTAAGAGATTCCCCATTCTTAACGCCCATTTAACTTAAACAATTTTCAAAACAAAATAATAAGTAACCGAGACATTAAGAGATTCCCCATTCTTAACGCCCAGTTAACTTAAACGGTTTTTCACAAACAAACGCACATTAAGTAAACGAGACATTAAGAGGTTCCCCATTCTTAATACTCATTTAACTTAATGGTTTTCAAGTTTCACACAACACAAACTCAACAAATTCTCACATTAAAACATATCAATTCATTTATTCACAGGTCCAACCATACACACATCAAATCTCATCAATATCGATTAAGAGCATGTCAAAAACAACGAACACAAATCAAAGCAACATAACACCCAGATACAACCAATTTCATTTGTTCATAATCATATACAATGACTTCAAATTCATTTACCACGAAACATTCATCAATATAAACAAAACCTAACTCTAAGGTTTTACACATAACGCACTAGTTTCGTTTTTCCCCAAATCGATACATTTAACC
>PGTU02008585.1:0-14208 GCA_002896215.2 Cicer echinospermum
AAGTTTTTTGAACATAAGGATGAAACTAGGGATCATTGATCCTAGTGAAGTGTAAGTTTTTTTATGATTCTGGTACTTTTCAGTAATGTTTTCCAGGTAAATCGATTTGGAAATCGATTACCAGCATGGTAAAAGGTTTATAAAATCGATTTGGGAATCGATTACTTCAGCCCAGGTTTCAAAATTTCAGGAAATTTTTTACTTCGATCGAGTATCGATTTGGAATCGATTATAAGTATTTTAATTCTTTAGACAATCGAGTTTTGGATCGATTACGCTAACCAGGAATTCGATTTGAAATCGATTTGAATTTGACGTTCTCAAAGTACTAGCGTTGGCACTTCATCATTACTCAATTGATTGAGGATCCACAACGGTACCTTAACGTTGGGAAATCGTATTTAACTAGGTAAGAGTGATAAAAGGAACATTCTAATCGATTTCTGCACTTTGTTTTCCAGATTTTCTCAGCTTTTCTCTGTATTCTTCCATTCTTCTGTCTCTGCATTTGTTTGAATCTGCATTCTACTATCCTCCTCTTCGAATCTACCACAAACTAGTTGATATGGCCGTGTAAAACAAACTCAGCACGCACTCCATCTCCATCATCCCTCTTCAACCAGTGAAACACCAATCACCACTCCAACTTTAACAAAAAGAGTACCCATCCCAACTCACAAAATTCTTGCAAAGGATAAAGGAAAAGCTCCTGCCCAATCAGGAAAAGTCGAAGAACGCAAAGAGCCCCCTACTTAAAAGCTCATGGCTGATGCCATGAAAGTAATTATCAGAAAAGGAAGAAGAAGCCTACTTCTTCTCCACCTCCTAAGAAGGTCTCTGCACCAAAGGAAAGGGAGGGTACAACCGTCTTTGTCTACCGACTTCGCAAAAGGAAATTCATGAAGCTAGAACCATGGATTTTGAAATATTTTGATGTTGTGGAATTACTTTTTCAGAAACCACCTCAGGTTTCATGGTTGGAAAGTCTTTCTATCTTCTACTCTTGACAGCTATCCAAGGCTGATCAGGGAATTTTATTCTACTTCAAGATGACTGAAGAAGGTTTTACTGCTTCAGTTAAGGGAAAAAGAATTACAATGACTTTTGATGATTTCTCAACTTTATCTGGATTGCCTTTCTACGGCAAATTATTGATGGCAGCACAGAAGCCGACACTGCCGATGAAGGTTGGGAAGAAACACTTGATAGGCATACCGCAGTTAAAGACCTGATGGTCGATGGGTTTGTTGAATCGATTTCACTGCCATTGGTCAGATGAAGGTTCAACAGAGGATGTTGATGTATGCTATTGACGCGTATGCTGGTTCCACGATCGGAAATCACGCAGTAGTCCAGAAGTTGGACATCATACTGTTGTGGGGCTTATCCAAAGAGTTAAGGATGAGCTGGTGTTTGGATTGTGCTAAGGCACATGTTGGAAGCATCCCAAAGCAAGCTGATGCTGCCTTATCCACAGTTGATAACTAAAATTCTCAAACACTTCAAGGTCTCATTTGGAAATGAGGAATCTGCTAAGACACATTAGTGTTGGTGAATCGATAGTGATCAGATGCAACTGAAGCGATTACATGGTAAATGGATAAGACCTCAAGCAGCAGCTGACCCTGTCCAGCCCCAACCTCAACCTCAGTCTCAGCCTCCACCAGTTACTGAATCTGCTACTCCTGATTTTGTGAACAAAATTATGGAATCATTGAAGCTCAGATGCACACAATGCCAAAGTGTTGGAATTTCAGTCCAGAGTAGAAGCACGTCTAAGGACTATGCAAGCCTCCTTGAACTCAGTTGTTCAAAATGTGGATGAGATTCAGACACACCTCAGCATCAAACTGTCTTTTGAAGACGTCGCAGAGATTGGTCGACAAGCTACGGATGATCCTAACCCAAACCCCTAGTTAACCCTGAGACTCACGGCGAGGAGACACCTGCTGAGGTTAATACAGCGGTCTCAACCTCTCCCTTAGATGATAGTGAGGACCAGCCCACACTAGGTGATTAGGACCCTTAGGTTTCATACTGTTTTGCTTTGACCTGTCATAATTCTGTGATGTATAATGAATTTTTATAATACTATATCTTTTTTGGCTTAATCATCTAAGTTTGCTCATTAATTGCATTGATTGATTTTGCCTTTATACATGTAAACTTCATTGTTTCTGATGCACTGTGTTATATGTTTCAAACCCAATGCATATGTTCTTTAACATAGGGGGAGAAATTGTTTCTACCTTTTTGACTTAAATGACAAAGGGGGAGAAATATTATAACTTGACAGTTGCATTATTGATGTTTGTCTGCATGTTGTTATTTTTTGATACTTTTATAATATGTTTGCTCTGTTACTTAATAACATTAATAATGTTGTTTATAATACACTTATGCTTGTTGTTTTAAAATGCTCAAGTTACAATTGTATGAATTGTCAATTATGCCAAAAAGGGGGAATTGTTGGATTTTGATCCTTTGATTCCTAATTTTGACATAATTAATAATCAACAATATTCATACAATACATGATAAATCTAATATTTGAATTGAGCAAGATTTCAGGAACAACAATCAAATCCTACACACTTGGAACAGGTTGCTTGAAACACAAGAAATCAACAAAAGTTGACTTTGACTGAAGAAAATCGATTGGGAAATCGATTTCATAACAAGGGTGTAAGGAAACACAACTGTTTTGTGTTGGTATAATCGATGGGCAATCGACTGACTGATTTAGAAATTGAAAATGCACAAGTCAGTAGCACCCCAGTTTTGAGGGTAATCGATTGACAAATCGATTATACAATTCACAAAGTAAACCTGATTGAAATAAATCGATTGGGAAATCGATTTGATCAGTCACAGTGGAAACCCAGTTTTAAGGGTAATCGATTGGCAAATCGATTACTTAAAAATCACTTGCAAAATAACTTTTCCTGTGACATACAAATCGATTGGACAATCTATGTTGTAATATTCAATCAAGTTAAATTTGGTCGAAATCGATTGGGAAATCGATTGAACCAAATCCCAGGTAAGAACGTTTTCAGAAATACATACAAATCGATTGGCACATCGATTAGTATTTAAAATAGCTGAGTCACTGACTCAAACACAATCGATTGGCAAATCGATTGACAAAACCTTTTTGAAAACCCAGTGAACTCTGAGCGTGTGACGAAATCGATTTTAAGTATTTGTTAATCGATTATGAAGACTTAACAAATCGATTACGAAATCGATTGATATGTGTTTCAGTTTGAACATAACATCTGCAATCGATTACGAAATCGATTCATATCAATCTTAACATAATCACTGAGAAATGTTGTTTAAAGAATCGATTGTAAATCGATTGAGTTATATAGTTTCAAGATTCAAGAAAACAAGACACACGATAATCGATTGGCAAATCGATTAGACTGATTTATCCTTTACAAAATCGATTGGTAAATCGATTGATTAATGTGTTTTTCAGAAACTATATAAACTGTCTTCAATCTGTCTTTCAATAACATGAATGATAATAATGATATCAATCTGAAATATACATTGAATATTCTTGATACACAATAACACTTGGTTAATCCATTGAGATTACTTTTTCAGATCAAGAGAAAAAAGAGGATTATCAACAATCAAAAGATAGCTGGAAAAGTGATCTTGAAAGACAAGGATTCTCATAAACAATCTTTGAATATCCAGAATTGTGAGAAGCCATTTTGACCAGATTGAAGACTACTTTTGTTCTTTCTGTATTCTGTTTGTAACAATTCTTTGAAACAAAACAAGGAGAAAATCCAGCTAGAAACTGGTGACTACTTTCTTGGGTGAGAAGTGCTCAACAGAAAGAGTTGAACTTTGATTCTGTGATAGGTTGCTGAGTATCTACAAGGATCAGAGGGTGATCAATAGGAAAGAGATCATTAAGTAGATAGGTTTCGGGGAGGAAACTGGACAATCTGTAATTGATTCTTTCTATTGGAGAAGAAAATCTGAAATCCGTTTGGATTTGCAGGACTGGATGTAGGTTGTCAAGTTGACAACTGAACCAGTATAAATTCTTGGTGCAATTCTCTCTAACCCTTAACTTCTTTGATTTACTATATTGCTATATCTGTATATGTGATTAAACTAGATGCATGTTAAACATATTCTGTAATAAGTAATATTGTTTAATCTGTTAATTTGACTGTTATGCATCTTGTTAATTTCATATCAATCTAATAAAACTTGCTAATCTTGTATGCCACAATTTTATTTCCGCTGTGTGTATGAAATTGAATTAATTTCATAAAGAACTGATATATTCTGATATATTCCGCTTATTACGAGGTCATATATACCAACATACATTCTTGTCCAGTTAGGGGTTTTTAACCAATCTGTGCATTCAATAATTTCATTTGTGTCTTGGATTAACATTTAGGTCATTTTCGTCCTCCCTAGGCTTATTCTTTGTCCAATTAGGATTTTAGCCAATCTTGTGCATCCAATAAGTTCATTTGTGTCATTGATTAACATTTTAGTCATTTTCGTCATCCTAGGCTTATTCTAGTCCCAATTAGGATTTGTTTAACCAATCTTGTGAATCCAATAGTACATTTGTTTCTTGGATTAACTTTAGGTCATTTTCGTCCTCCCTAGGCTTATTCTTGTCCATTTAGGGTTTTTAACCAATCTTGTGCATCCAATAGGTGTGGTTTGTGTAATTGGATGAACATTTAGGTCATTTTCGTCCTAAACTAGGACTTATTCTTATCCAATTAGGTTTTTAACCAAATCTTGTGCATCCAATAAGTTCATTTGTGTCATTGGATTAACATGTTAGGAAGAACATTAGGTCATTTTCGTCCTCCCTATGCTTATTCTTGTTCAATTAGGGTTTTTAACCAATCTTATGCATCCAATAAGTACGTTTGTGTAATTGGATTAACATTTAGGTAATTTTCGTCTTCCCTTGGCTTATTCTTGTTCAATTAGGATTTTTAACCAATCTTGTGCATCCTATAGGCGTGTTTTGGTCATTGGATGAACATTTAGATCATTTTTGTCCTCCCTAGGTTTATTCTAGTCCAATTAGGGTTTTTAACCCATCTTGTGCAATCCAATAGGTGTTTTTGTGTCATTGGATTAACATTTAGGTCATTTTTCGTCCTCCTTAGGCTTATTCTAGTCCAATTAGAGTTTTTAACCAATCTTGTGCATCCAATAGGTGTGTTTTGTGTCATTGGATTAACGTTTAGGTCATTTTCGTCCTCCTAGACTAATTCTTGTCCAATTAGGGTTTTTAACCAATCTTGTGCATCCAATAAGTTCATTTGTGTCATTGGATGAACATTTAGGTCATTTTCGTCCTTCCTAGGCTTCTTATTTCTTGTCCAATTAGGTTTTTAACCAATCTTGTGCATCCAATAGTTCATTTGTGTCATTGGATGAACATTTAGGTCATTTTCGTCCTCCTTAGGCTTATGCTAGTCCAATTAGGGTTTTTAACCAATCTTGTGCATCCAATAAGTTCATTTGTGTCATTGGATTCACATTTTAGGTCATTTTCGTCCTCCCTAGCTTTTATTCTTGTTAAATTAGGGTTTTTAACGAATCTTGTGCATCCAATAATTTCATTTGTGTCTCTGGATTACATTTAGGTCATTTTTCGTCCTCCCTAGCTTATTCTAGTCCAATTAAGGTTTTTAACCAATCTTGTGCATTCCAATAAGTTCATTTGGTGTCATTGGATGAACATTTAGGTCATTTTCGTCCTCCCTAGGTTTATTCTTATCCAATTAGGGTTTTAACCAATCTTGTGCATGCAATAGGTCATATTTGTGTCATTGGATGAACATTTAGGTCATTTTCGTCCTCCTTAGGTTATTCTAGTCCAATTAGGGTTTTAACCAATCTTGTCCATCCAATAGGTGTGTTTGTGTCATTGGATTTACTTTAGGTCATTTTCATCCTCCGTAGGCTAATCTTGTCCAATTAGGATTTTTAACCAATCTGGTGCATCAATAAGTTCAATTGTGTCATTGAATTATCATTTAGGTCATTTTCGTACTCCCTAAGCTTATTCTTGTCCAATGTGGGTTTTAACCAATCTTGTGCATCCAATAAGTTCGTTTGTGTTATTGGATTTACATTTAGGTCATTTTCGTCCTCCCTAGGTTTATTCTAGTCCAATTAGGGTTTTTAACCAATCTTGTGCATCCAATAAGTACATTTGTGTCCTTGGATTAACATTTAGGTCATTTTCGACCTTCTTATTCTTATTCTTGTCCAATTAGGGTTTTTAACCAATCTTGTGCCTCCAATAAGTTCATTTATGTCATTGGATTAACATTTAGGTCATTTTCGTCCTCCTTACGCTTAGGCTAGTCCAATTTGGGCTTTTAACCAATCTTGTGCATCCAATAAGTTCATTTGTGTCATTGGATTCACATTTCTGTCATTTTCGTCCTCTTTAGGTTTATTCGTGTTCAATAACGGTTTTTAACAAATCATGTGAATCCAATAATTTCATTTGTGTCTCTGTATTACATTTAGGTTATTTTCGTCCTCCCTAGGCTTATTCCAGTCCAATTAGGGTTTGTAGCCAATCTTGTGCATCCAATAAGTTCATTTGGGTCATTGGATGAACATTTAGGTAATTTTCGTCCTCCCTAGGGATGCCAAATGCGTATGGAAAATGCTAGGAAACTGTGGGACAAGATGGAGGAAGGACGAAAATGACTCGATGTTATCCAATGAACAAACAACTTTGGATGCAAAGATTTGTAAAACCCTAATTGGACAGAAAAGTAGGGGGACGAAAATGACCTAATGTTATCAATGAAAAACTACTATTGATGCCAAATTGGTTACAAACCTAATGGACAAGTAGCAGGAAGGAGAAAATGACCTAAGATTTCATCTAACGACAAAACACTATTGGATGCACAAAGATTGGTTAAAAACCCATTTTGGACAAGAATAAGCACTTGTAGGGAGGACGAATGACCTTAAATGGTTACATCCATGACACAATGAACTTATTGCATTGACAAGATTGGTTAAATACCTAATTGGACATAGAATAAGAAAAGGAAGGACGAAATATGAACTTAATTTCATCAATGAACAACACACCCTTTGGTATGACAAATTGTTAAAACTATGACTGGAATGAAAACCTAGGGACAAATGCCTAAATGTTATCCATGACACAACATGAATCTTCAAAACTTGTGTACATAGATTGGTAAACACTATGATAGATGAGCATTAGGAAGGACGAATGACAAAATGTTCATTCAATGACACAAACACACTAGTGATTGCACAAATGTTTAAAACCCTATTTGGACAAAAACTAGGGACGAGAAAGACCTGATAAGTGTTTAATCCACATGAACAAATGAACATTTGGAGCACAGATGGTTAAAACCTAATTGGACAAGAATAGAGCTAGACGAGGACGAAAATGACCTAAATGGTTCATCCTAACAACAACGACTATGGATGCACACCAGATTGGTTATAAAACCCAATTGGACAAGAATAAGACAAGGGAGGACCGAAAGTGACCTAAATTTTCATCCAATGACAAATTGAACTTTGTTGAGCACAGTTGGATTACAAATCTAATTGGACAGAATAAATAGGGAGGACGAAAATGACCTAAATATTCATCAACGAACAATGACACTAATTGGATGGCACAATTGGTTAACGTAATTGGGACAAGAATAGCGAGAGGACGAAAAAGACCTTAAATGTTAATCCATGACACAAAATTTGAGTGCACAGATTTGTTAAAAATCTAATTGAGACAAAGTATAGCAGGGAAGACGAAAAGCTATAGTTCATCCAATAGACAGAAACTATCATTGGATGCACAAGATTGGCTTAAAACTAATGTGATGAATGAGCCTAAGGCGAGAAAGTAACCTAATGTTACATCGATGACATAATGAACTAGTTGCGATGACAAGGACTGGTTAAAAACCCTAATTGGACGAGAATCATAGCTGGAGAGACGAAAAATGACTAAATGTTTCCAATGACAAAACTGAACTTTGGATGAAGATTGACAAAAATGTATGGAAACTAATAGAGCAAGAGAAAACAGGATAGGAAATGACTAAATGTTATCCAATACACAAAAACACTATTGAGTTTCCAAGATGGTTTCAAAAACCCAATTGGGACTAGAATAAGACCTAGCGAGGACGAAAATGACCTAAATTTTCACTAATAGCACAATACCACTATATGGATGCCAGATTGGTTAAAAACCCTAATTAGGATTAGAAATAACTAGGGAGGACGAAAATGACTGAATGTTCATCCAATGCAAAGCAATGAACTTATTGCATGCAGATTGGTTAAAACCTTAATGGACAAGAAGTAGAGCAGGTAGGACGAATAGACGTAAATGTTACTCAATGGACACAAATACTTATTGGTGACAAATTGGTTAAAAACTCTATTGACAAAGAATAAGTAGGCAAGACGAAAGATCCTAAATTGTTCATCATACAAAATGAACTCATTGGATGCACAGATTGTTAAAACTTAATTGACAAGAATAGCAGGGCAAGGACGAAAATGACCTAAATGTGTATCTATGACACAACACATAATTGGATACGACAGATGGTTAAAAACCTAATTGGCATAAATAGGTAGGACGAAATGACTTTAAATGTATCATTGACACAAACACTATGGAGAGCAGGAAAAGAAATGGACTGAAAAACAGGGATGGGAAATTCCAAATTCCATGAACAAATGATATCATTGATGCCAGCATTGGTTAAACCCTAATGTGACAAGAGAAGTTGTACGGACAGAGAAATGACAATTGTTAATCCATGAACAAAAACTCCTTTGGATGCACAATATCTGTTAAAAACCTAATTGGACAAGAATAAGCTAGGGGAGGAAAATGACTAAATGTTTCATTCAATGACTACAATGAACTTATTGGATGCACAAGTTGGTTAAACCTCTAAGTTGGAAAGATAAGTCTAGCCTAAGGAAGCAATGAACTAACGATGTCTCCAATGAAAAAACACTATAGGAGCACAGATTGGTTAAAAAACCCTTAATGGACTAAGAATAACTAGGAGAGACGAAATGGACCACAATTTGTTTCCAATACACAACATGAACATATATTGAATGACAAGATTGGTAAAAAACTCTAATTGGAAAAGAATGTGAAGGAAGGACGAAAATGACTAATGTATCCAATGACACAAACAACCTATAGGATCACGAAGATTGTTAAAACCCTGAATTGGACAGGAAATAATAGGGAAGCGAAATGAACTAAATGTACATCAATAAACAATGAACATTATTGGATGCACAGATTGGTTATAACAACTTAATGACAAGAATAAGAGAGGAAGCACGAAAAATGACCTAAGTGCATATGACACACACACCTATGGATGCACAAGATTGTAATAAACGCTAATGACAAAGAATAAAAAACTCCTAACGGAGAAAGTTAATAACAAAGACGCATACAATGTGACTTCATATTGGATTCATTCACCTGAGCACATAATGGATTACTTATATTGGAATAGAAGGCCTTAGTTCATACCTAATGGTATGGCCAACTAATGATGACCAGAGAAAAGGACGAACAACTTAGACCTGAGATGGTTGAGGCACGTAGACAACATGAAGCCTAAAAATCGTTCATATTGGGTCGGCTGACAACGAGATTGGGTTAAACACAAACTAATAGAGGCTTCACATATGGATACAAGGGAAGACGAAAGCCCTACATATCTCTCATATGCATCTATGAACGAAGACTACTAATATTGAATGCCCAAGCTAGTATAAATGGAAAAACTAATGGATGAATAACAATAAGAAAGAAACGAAGACCTAGGGAAGGCTAAAATGGAGAATTAGTACGCTAAATGACATACGTTAAATATGAGAACCTATTGAGGACACTGAATAGCAAAATATAATTTGAATAAGGCACATTAACCGACTAAATTGTGAGAGGATTGAAGACAAAGGAAGGAAGACACACGTCTAACTCGTGAAAAATCGATACAATGAAATATCATTCAATGAGGGAGGAAAACGAATTAATTTGGCACACAGATTATGGTAAAAAAAAATTAGAAAAAAAAAAGAAAAAGAAGAAAGCCCAATAAAAAAAAATATAAATAATAACAATGATAACAAAAAATGTTATAATCGGGATGAAACAAACTGAATTGGCATAATATAGAGAAATACTTAATTGGACAAGAGCATGAGACGAAGGGTGATAGCGAGACAAACGCACTATATATGGATGACATCATACATTAGACGCTACAACAGCGCGTATGGATGCCAAGATTGTTAAAAAACCACGAAATAATATTGGACGACTACTAATGTTAAAGAATAAGGCACGCAGAGGTTGGAAGAAATCGCAAAGTAAAATAATACGCTATTCATTTGGACCATGTGCAAAAGAAACAATGAAACTTATGTAGTGGAGTTTAACAAAAGATTGCGTACCTCTATACTGAGACGTAATTGGGACAAGATTGGACCAAGGACGCAGAACGAAATAATAAAGATTAACCAATAAAACTAAAAAGAACAGATTTGTTAAAACCTAACTGGCCAAAAGAATAAAAAAAATAAGGGAGAAAGAACTAAATGTTATAGCTAGCGAATAGCACGGAAATGCTATTAGCGAAATAACTCAGCATAATGGTTAGAAATAGTTATATCTCCTAAATTGAGAGCTCAAGAATAATGAGAAATATGTATGTAGATAGCGCAAATCTGATTGGAACTTGCTATCATAACCCTATTGACAAACTTGAGAAAAATCATACTAATGTCATAGTGGACAAGATTGTTAAAAACCTAATGGACGAAGTAAGGAGGGCCTAAGAGCGAGAAGATGACGAAAAATGACTAAATGATCTTGCATACCAGTTAATTGATAAAATGAATTATTGGGATGCACAAGATTGTAGTAGAAAAAATGAACCGTTATTGTGAGGGGTTCTAAGAACACACAAGATTAGAAGGGTCAAAAAACGCACTAATAGGACCTACAATTTCGAATCAATGACGCTATAAGGTGAACTTATTGGATGGACAAGAGTGTAGCGGATAATACAACCCTAATTGGGAACATGGAACCTTAAGACAAGGTATGGGACGAATATTTAACTAAATTGTCATCAATGCCAATCATGAAACAAGAAATAGGACTTATTGGTTCCAAGATTGGTTTAGAAACCTTCTACTTTGGGGGGCAAGAATAGGCTCGGAGGGAAAGAGATCGAAAATGGGCCCTAATGTTCTCTACACTCATAAGCGACTAATCAAACTATTGAGTTGGGCAAAGATTCGTTTAAAGAATGCATACTAAATCCTTAGGGAGGTGAAAAAAAACGTAAAATGACCT
The DNA here is from genome assembly GCA_002896215.2 of Cicer echinospermum. Taxonomy (NCBI): domain Eukaryota; kingdom Viridiplantae; phylum Streptophyta; class Magnoliopsida; order Fabales; family Fabaceae; genus Cicer; species Cicer echinospermum. The sequence continues at coordinate 11,441 of PGTU02008585.1, forward strand.
AAACTAGAGTATTAATACCAATGGAAAGCGAAAATGTAACGAAAATGCTATATCATAATGTTCATCCATGAATAACATGAACTTATGATGCATCAGGATAGTTACAAACCCTAATTGGACAAGGAATGAGCAAAGGAAGGATGAAATGACCTTAGAGTGTTCATCAAGCATTGGTGACTAAAACACATCTAGGAAATCGGTCACAATAGAGGATCATTGTTAAAGAAAAAACCGCCTAAATCTGATGGGAAAGAAAAAATGACCTAAAACTGTATGGTTAATAGGCAAATTGAAGCAAGAACAAGAATGATAAATGTTAATCCCAATGAACAAATGAATCTTGATTGCACAAGGATTGGGTTACAAATCCTAAATTTAGCGCACTATTTCATTAACAAGATTGAATGAGGGTTAAAACGAAGGGAAGAAAATAAGTCTACCAATAAGATCTTGGTCCAAATGCTAAAAAATAACACAACTGCTCAGGAGTTAGGTGCGAAAATTCAACAACGTATATAGTGGTTTTAATAACATACCCTAATTTGGGAGCGAAAAAGTAGCAGACATTGACACGATCAAACACCGCCTATAGCAGTCTCGTAAAGATATGGTTTGTTCATCCATGACAAAATCCCTTAAACTACTCGGAACACACGAATTGGACCCATAGGATTGATGTTTAAAAAGTCCTAATCGCTAAGGCTAGAATGAAGCTCCTGGGGAGGAAATGACTAATGTAGTAAAATAACCTAATTGCCAATCCAATGACTAAACGGAAACTAAATATGACGAAATCGGTATTCTGGAGTAGACATTGGGGTCTACACACCCTATATGGGACCAAGAGAGACAGGAAGAAGAAATGAACTAACTGTTCATCTAAAACCAACTGACTAAATATAACACACGTGTGGCATTGGCCAGATGGGTTAAAAACGCAATTAAATTGGGCAAGATAGCAGGAAGATGAAATGCTAAATGTTCTGCCAATGGAAATGAACTCATTGGGATAGCAGAAAATGTCAAAAAATGGAGAAGGGCAAACGAATAATTACCTAAAGTGAGTTCAAATGGGAGGACGAAATGACTAACCATGAATACAAAAAATTGGACAAAAATTTATTGAATTGGATGTCACCAGATGTATGGGTGTGATATTAAATATAATAATGCCGTAGAATGACTACATTAGGGTGAATCAAGAATAAGAAACTGACATAAATGTTCTAGCAATGTACATACAAGGTAAATATTATGGATACAAGGAGCGGAGTTAATCGAGAAAGAAGACACCTTTATAGGTTGCGAGAAGAAATGTATCATCCAATACCAATAAACAAAATACTAACTTGGACCAAAGTATGTTCAAAGCGATTAATAGTGGTGTAACAAAAAAACCAGGCTAATTAGGAATAGAATAGACTTTAGGAGGAGCGAAAATGAACCAATTGTTCAGAGGATCAAATGAAAACTATTCGGATTGACATAGATTCGTTTAAAAACGCCTGAATTAACAAAACCTAAGACTGGACGAAATGACCAAAATGTGATAAACCAATGACACAATAACCTATTGGGATGCCAGATTGGGTTAACCTAATTGGCACAAGCATAAGCGTTAAGAGGACGAAAATCCAAATTAATCCTGAAATGTTAATCCAATTGACATAATGTACTTATTTGGATGCACAAGCATTGTGTTAAAAACCCTAATTCTGGACAAGAATAATCCAGATAGGGACGAAAATGATCCTAAATATGTAATCCAAGACAAAGCACATCCTTATTGAATGCACAGATTGAGTTAAAGACCCTAATTGACTAGAATTAAGGTCTAGATGACGAGAAATGACTAATGTTAATCCAAGGCACAAAAGAACTTATTGGATGCTAAGCATTGTTAAAAACTCTAATTGGACAGAATAAGCTCTAGGAGGACGAAAATGCGCTAAATTTAATCCAATGACACCAAAAACACCTATTATCATGCACAAGATTGTTAAAAACCCTAATTGGACTAGAAAGAATAAACCTAGGGAGAACAAAAAAAGAAATGACTAAATGTTATCCAATTACCAAAACTTATGTGTGGCACCAATTCGTGTAAAAACCTAATTGGAACGATAATACTAGCAGGGAAGGACGAAATAACCTAAATGTTAATTGCCCCCAATGACACTAGATGTACACATGGATGCATAAGATTGGTTTAAAAACCCTAATTGAACAAGAATAAGCAATATAGAGCCGGAAAACGACCTAATTCTATAACACAAATACTAAATGTAATCCAATGACACAAATGAACATTATTGATGCACAAGAATTTGTAAAACTCGTCAATTGACTAGAATAATCGCTAGTAGGACGAAAATAGACTAAATGGTAATCCAAAGGACACAAATGACTATATTGATGGCACAAGATTGGCTTAAAACCCTAATTGGAAGAATAAGCCTAGGCGAGACGAAATGACCTAAAAGATTAATGATCCACAAAACAAATTACTTATTGGATCACAGTAGATGGTTAAAATCCTTAATTGCACTCAGAATAAGACCCTAGGACGACGAAAATGACCTAATCGTTAAATCCAATCGAACAAAAAAACTATTGGATTGCAGCAAGATTGGTTAACCTCTAATTCGATCTAGATAACATAGGAGAGGAAAATGATCCTATACTGTTATCCAAGGACACAAACACATCTATTGTACATGGCACAAGTTGGTTAAAAACCTAAACTTGGACAAGAATAAACCTAGGGA
>PGTU02008587.1:0-10743 GCA_002896215.2 Cicer echinospermum
AATGTCGACCCGTGATAGGTTGACGTTTGCGATTATATTTTAGTAAATCGTTGTTGACCCGTGATAGGTGACACATGGTAACTGTACTGACCCGTGATAGTGGTACATTTACGATTCCCGTTTTCTTTTAGTAAATGTGTGACCCGTATAGGTGACACACTCGGTAACTGTACTGACCGTGATAGGTGTACGTTTATGATTACGCATTTAGTAAATCTGCTGACCCGTGATAGTGGCACCTCGGTAATTGGTACTTGGCCTGCGATAGGCGGTAATTATGATTTACGCCCTTCGAGAGGTTTTTTGGATTCCGAGTCCATGCATTTTGGCATATACGCATTGCATTAGGGCGCTGGCCGCGAGTCATTTTTTTTGAGTTTCGAGTGATTCGAATTTTGATTTATCGTGATAACTGAGATGAAGGTGTTAAGTGTTATGTGTTGTTTATTGTGTGAGTATGATGGTTATCGAACCTTCGTGTGTCGTAGTATCGCGTAGGAATTGCTAAGTGTTAGGTGTGGACTTGATTAGGAATGACTTAGGTTAATTCATGAATTTTTGGAAAACTGATCAGGAAATCGATTTCCAATCGATTGGATGAAAGACAGGGGCTTGGCCAAATGAACAAAATCGATTAGCCAATCGATTTTGTAAATTAGCCTTTTAAAATCCCTTTCGAAATCGATTGCCCCAATCGATTAGGCCTTAAGTCAGGGGCTCAGGAACCAATCAATCGATTTACCAATCGATTGATTCACCCAGGATCCCGTTTCATTTAAGAATCCCTCACCAAATCGATAGGAATCGATTGGCTCGAGACCAGGGGCTCAGGAACCAATCAATCGATTTACCAATCGATTGAATTCAGCCCAGGCCTCTGTTTCCATTAAAAATCTTCACCCCAATCGATTGCCCAATCGATTGGCTCAGTGAAAATCCTCATTTTTAGTTGTATGATTAATTGCTCATGAATCTATCATGTTTTGTTTTATCATGTGTTAATTAGGAGATCGAGAACTGCATTTTACCTTCATTTTCATTGGCAATGTAATGTATGAACTTTTCGCACATTGAAAATCCTGTTAAGATGCATGCTTAGTTAAAGTTTGCTTTGAGCATTCAAAAACTTAATTGCTATGTGTTATCTGTTATTTTCTGGTTGGTGACCCTTTACACTATTGTGGAAATCTGGGCTTTGCCCTCAGATGAGAGTCAGGACGGCCCTACTGGTTCGTACCCTACGGACAGGGATGGAGATGGGAATGCTTGACTGCGGTTGTGTTAGGAGGATCTCACGGGGCGCGTGGAGATTACTCAGGGTGTATAGTTTTTTTTTGGTAGGATGATCAGAGTAGGATGATGTATAGGGACTAGGGGTCCTTCTTTTGGTTTGGAGTATATTTCATTTTGGAAAACTGTACTTATACAAATATTATCAGTTTTGATATCATCTTTGAATGGGTTTCCATGTACCATTTGATGTTTATGTAGAAATGTTTTGGATTTGTAATTGGAGAAGCTTTTCCGCTGCGTAAATTATAATGACTCAATTATTTATCCAACAGCATTTCCTGATTTATTTCCTTGTTCGTTTTTAATTACTTTTAGAAAAAAAAAATATACCCTCGCTTTGAAAAACGGGGTGTTACAATAGGCGGGTATGATATCCATCAAATGAAACGTGATTTCAAAAGTGACCGAACCTATTTGCATTGGGAGTTCAATTTATGCCATCATTTCTCTACGACTCCCATCGAAAGCTTTAACAAGGACTCCTTATATCATATGATCGAGGCACATTACTGATACGTGCAACACTTTGTTATGGTCTCTCTTCGACATGCAGTTCGTCATCTATGAAGGTTAGATGACTGTTAGTAGTAATGTTGTTTACGATGTCTCCAAATTTGTCAAAAGTGATATCTTGAGTGACGTGGGCTTCATTTAGTATTTTCAGTAATAGCTTCCTATGGGACTCAGAATTCATCAAATTTTTGTGGGGGCGGCTTAGTTCTTAAATTAGAGGCTAAAGGCCAGTCATCCTAGCTCTTAAATCGTAGGATGAGGGCCAGTCATCCCTGCTCTTAAATCATAGTGTCTCAACTTTAAATTTAACCACTAAATATGAAATGTCATGAATGCATTTAATGAATGAACATTTTCCTTCATTTTTCATCTTTTTTTATTTTTTATTTTTTATTTTTTGCAATCAACTTTTTTTTTTATTTCTTTCACCTCTTCACGAACATGATCCTAGACTCATGGATGAAAAATGTGCATCACTTCAAATAAATGGTGGTGATTGTCCTTTTGATCTTTGAAGAGATTCTTACAGTATCGACATAATCTTTAGTTGCCACTGCCTTACATGTAAAGACATCATACTAGTTTTGGCATCTTTACATTCACAGAATTTGTGCCCCAACATATGATTATCATAAAAATGCATTTTGACGAAAAAGATTTATAACACAAGAAAGTAGTGAATGAAGGTTCAGACAATGATATTTAATGAGAAAATATATGGTACAAAAAAATGATTTATAGAAAGAAAAGAAGATAAGGTGATCTAATGTGGGTAAATGACCCAATTTGTTAGTTAATTTTTCATAAAAGAAGTGTGCTAATAAATCATTCCACAATTCAATAGCGTTATTGACCCAATTTGGAGGATATGATTTGCCTCAATTTATCTTCACAACCTTTCAGAATATATTGACTCGACTTCGATACGTGTAAGCCATATTATTTGCACATTTTCCTTTATAACTTCTTCATTCTATTTATTTATTTTTTGCCCTAAATTTTTAACCAGGTAGCCCTTCTGGGTTTTTGACCTAAAAGGTCTTCCTTCATTTTCACCTAGGTTGCCCCTTCTTTTTTTTGACCTAGCAAGTCTTTATTCGACTTTATATCCTCACTTTTCCCAGGTTGTCCTTTTGGATTTTCTGCCTCGTTGATATTTACTTATTTTTGTAACCTAATTTTTGCCTAGGTCGCCCTTTCAGGTTTTCAACCTAGCGGGTATTTATTATTATTTTGTGTACCCTAATTTTTGCCTAGGTCTCCCTTTCAAGTTTTCAACCTAGCGGGTATTTATTATTATTTTTTATACCTAATTTTTGCCTAGGTCGTCCTTTTGGATTTTCAACCTAGCGGGTCTTCATTTAGATGTAATACTTTTTGAAGCATCAATGTGTGAAAGTAGTGATAAGTCTTCTTGATCCATATTGGTGTAGATCATAACAAACTTGAATGTATTGGTATTGGGGCTCATATAGTTGGGAGTCCACTTATGTGCTAGTCCTTTTAAATATGTGAAATCTTCTTGAGTACTAATTATTTCTTTTGAAGCTCTGAAGTTCATATGTTTCTTTTTTAAGATATTTTGAAATAATTGTCCTTGATATGAGGCAGTCAACATTTTTCTTGACTTGAATTCCGTTGGTCAACACATATCATTACTCTTGATAAAAGGATTTTTTGTTTGAACAAGTCGCACTGCCTTTATTCTATATAATAAGAATAAAAAGGGTGCCCCAATTATAGTCTGATTCTCAGGGAGGGTGTCCCACTGTTACGAGATAATATTTGGTACGAGAATTTTCTATCTAGCTTTCTTCTACATTTGATAGTAAGCAGGATGATCGTGACTTTCATTCTTGTGAGTGACTATTCTTCATCATGACTTACTTTTAACATTGAAAATAAAATAGCTAGAACGTCAGCTAGTTGATTATATTGTTGAGGGGAAGGACATAATGGAAAATGACTTCAACTTTTAGACATTTGTCTAATATGTACATATAAATGAACATCTTCTTATCCCAAATTTTACATTTTTGATTCATCCGGTTGATGATTAGATCAAATTCCAATATGCTTTCAACATTTCACTTTTGATTTGTAGGCATCTAGAATAATCATGGTACAAACTTCAAATTCCTCCAAGTGATTGGTATATTCAAAGTACAATTAGATAATGATAAAGATAAAACGACCTTTCTAGGGGATTAACATGACGTTAACTGCATGTCCCAACATATTGAGGTCCATCCAAATAAGGGATTTTATTTTTATCGTTCCCATCAAACTTATTTATAACTGAACTACTTACAAGTAGGTATGGTACATGGTTAGAATAAGAGAAAGACATATAATGTTGGGTAATAAATGGTTAAATATATGAGGGGTAGAAAGCAAAAGACAACAAAATGCATTTAGTGATATTCATAATATTAAGGAAACAAAAGTGTGTCAATATAATAAAGTATCGTAAGACTTTATATTTATCAATATTGTTGGTGCTGTAGAATTAAAATTCACAAGAGAAACTGATAATATCTTCATTGTCGACTTTGCCCCTTGGATAGACTCATTAAATATATGCAATATCATCAATGTCTTCAACATAATGTTTAGTCGACTAAAAGTGTGTCAATATAATAAAGTATTGGAAGACTTTATACTTAGCAATATTATTGGTGTTGTAGAATTAAAATTCACAAGAGAAATTGATAATATCTTCATTGTCGACTTTGCCCCTTGGATAAACTCATTAAATATATGCAATATCATCAATGTTTTCAACATAATGTTTAGTCGAGGTTTTTTTCAATTGTCCTTAAAGGTTCATACAAGACTTGATATTTTTCTTTAGATTGGTGAATTTTTTTTTCATGACATTAAAGTAGTAAGCAATAATGATGAAAGTTCAACATAGACGACCCAACTTCTAGAAGTTCACCGGTGGTGAAGAGTCAAAAAAGTATGTCCATGACTTAGAAGTAGGGGGTGGAGGATGAAGATGAATCTCATTAGTATCATGTTCAGATCTTGTAGACAAGTTACTTGAGGTAGACCTAGACTAAAGGTAAAAATTGTTGGACTTATGGAAACAAAGGGTAAACATGAGTTCTACGTATTCATCCATGATTCAGATAATCTTGTTAGACTTATTGATGTTCATCCATGATATAGACATAGGGTCTTTCAGTTGATCCATATAGCCTTTGTATTCTTCAATTCATCCATGATTTTAGCCCGAGAACATGTTCGGTAAGGGTGTCATGATACTTTTTTTCTTTTTTTTTTGTGCTTTTTTTCCATTTTTTTTTGAAGGAAAATGTTATGAAAATGTAAGAAAGTGAATGCAATGATTATGCATTTAATTAAAATATTTTATTACCTCCTAATATGCAATCACTTTTTCTAAAAAAATGAAGAGAAGAAGAAAACATCTTGTAAAATAAAATAAAAGATGAAACATGCATGATTATGCAATGCATTATGATAAAATTAAGATATAGCTAGAGTAAGTTTTTTTTCCATATATATGTGCCCTACATGGTTATTTTCTTAATTGATGGTTTTTTTTATTGTGAACCTTTATTATGGGTGGCTCTATAGTTCTAAATCGGTTCCTAGAGCACACAATTCAATTCCAAAATATTAAACCAATTAATAGGTAAACTATTAAAATGGAAATATTTTAGAAAAGGTCAACTCTAGGTGAGACTTTCATGACAACCAAACAGGATGTACATCCAGAAGATTATCATTACACAGTCTCTAACTTATCTTAGGTTTGCACTCAGCCCGAGTATAGAGCCCACTCATAAGTGTGTGAGTCGTGTTAGGGTAGTGTATAGAAAAATAAATAAGATAAAAAAAATCATCACAATAAAAATAAATTGACAAAACACATATAATTATATTCACAATATAACAAATAAAAATAATAATAGGGGTAATATAAATAAAATAATAAATAATAAAATAACTATATATAATTAATTAGATTGGGCTTGACTCTCAAACGTTTTATGAATGAAGATATTTGAACTTCTTTTTTGAGCTTGTTGCTTTGATCATATTTGTTGATCTTTGTTTTCATCAAATACATGTATTTTACATGGCTTGGACCTACTTTTGCAAAATCGCAGTTGTTAGAGGTTAATGGGTCTTGAAGTTCAAACTACTAGAAAAAATCGTTTTAGCATTGGCCAAAAACTGACGCTAACATACCAAAAGCCGACGCTAACATTGATTTAGCGTCCGATTAGCGTCGGTGTCGGACCTAGGCTAAAACAGTCAAAGCTAATACATAGCGTCAGTCAAATGTCATCTAAAGCTAATATAGCGTCGGTCTGACCTACTCTAGACCGACACTACCAATAAAATAGAACATCCGACGTTAGTTTATATCTGTTGACATATCATTCAAAAAGACTATCGCGTCGGACTGGCCGACGCTAAAGTCAATAAGTTGTAGTTTAGTTAGCGTCGGCTTGGCTGACGCTACAGTCAACTAATAAATGTGAACAATTAAATAAAAGTCCACTTGAATTATTCTTCAATGGCTACCTCCTACATGTAAATTGCATCTTGTTATGTAACATATTTGAATGCTACAAATGAACCAATTTGTTATTACTGTACATATGAATGCTACATTAGATGAACATTAAATATGCACATATTTGTGATTACTGTAACTGTTCACACATGCTTATCATAAACAATTTTAAACTAATTCTAAATTAATAAAATCTATCACACCATCAATTCACTAGAGTGGATTCCTGCTGCTTCAAATAATATATAGGAAACAGTTCTCTTTGTCTCTAAAAAGGGGCATGTTTGGGAGAAATCCTATTCTGATAAGTGATACTGGGAATAAAGGTTGTAATTTGTATTTTACTTATTTATTTGAAACGTTTTTTTGTATGAAAACCATATAAGTACTAGTAAGTTTTTAGAGTTAAATCAAAAAAATTATACTTATTGAGATTGCACAATTTTATGGGAGTAAAGAAGTTTAAAGTGTACCATTTGATTTTTGAGAAACGTGATATCCTAAATTATAAATAAAAGTTTTTATTTCTTTGGAAATATATTTTTATTTATCCGCTACAAATTTTATAGAAATATGATATAAATTATTATATATATTTGTCGTGTCCGGTTTGTCTGCGAAAAAAAAGAGTCGCCACCAATTTTATTTTTTATTAAAGGAAAAATTGGATAAAACCTAAAATAATATTTTTGAATCGAAATTTGGATTCGGGAGTCGATTACGAGTAGGGAAGTATTATTGCCCTACAACGTCCGTTAAAACGGTTACCCTATAATTTAATTATATACAAACTATTTATTTATTTATTTATACCCAAAAAGAATAATAAAAAATTAAATTATTTAAATTAATGAAAGAAAAAAAAATATTTGTTTTATTAATTTGGTTTGACAAGGGAAAGACCTTGCTCCTACGTATCCCAGGTGCAATAGGGAAATCAAAACTCACGTAGTTCTTGGGTAGAAAATATTTATGTGTTGGTCGATTTTATTATTAATTTTACTTTATATATATATTTATATCAAAATAAAATTAACAACATAATAGTGATAATAATAGTAATAATGGTAATAATGAAAATAATAATAGGAGTGATGTGTTGTATATTGATTTGTGTATCGTTTTATTTAAAAAATAAAAAAAAAAACATTTTTACTATCTCTTTTATTTTTATAAAATGTAAAGGATAAAAATCCGCGAGTAGGCGACGCATATGTGGCGCGAACCGACGGCGGTAATAATAATAGAATTTAAGATCTAATGCACAAGAAATAAAACACAATAAAGATGAGAGATCACGAATTTGATAAAGAAATAAATGATTATACAGCAATCAAATTGATTGTTATTGGTTGATTCCAAAATTTCTCGTGAAACCAAAAAAATTATTGTTTATATCATACGTACATAGAATAGTAAAAAAACTCTATAACAATAATAATGTAAAAAATAGACAAGAAGAAAAAAGAAAAATAAGTGTTTACCGCATTGGAAAGACTTTTACTAGCTCGTTCCAATCTTTCTTCTCTCTTTTCTCTCTATTATTCTCTCTTCTCGTTTATTTTTTTTTGTGCTCTCAACTGTGTTTCCAATCCCCCCTTTGTCTTCTTATGGCCGACTATTTATAAACGTTTGGGTATAGATTTCAAAAGACAAAAGAATAATTGTCAATTGATTACCATTAATCTATTTTTTGTTGGTTTCTTTTTCTTTTAATTGGCCACAATTATACCGATTCTTATTGCTATTGATTCATTTCTTGGTTTTTCTTTTCTATTCAATTGATCACCATTATTCTGATTTTTATGACCATCAATCAATTTCTTTTCTTTTTTTTTTTTTCATTTATTTTGATCATCATTGCGTCGATTTTTATGACCATCAATTCATTTCTTTTCCATTTCCTTTATTTTTATTTCTTATTATATTTTTTTAGAAAAATAGTTTGAACAAGAAATTAGAGGCAAACAAGAACCGAAAACACTTATTGTTTAAAAGCTTATATCCCTAATTATTTATTTTTATTTTTATATTTCTTCACATATAATTATATATTTATTATTATTATTATTATTATTATTATTTATTATTATTATCATTATTTCCTTTTTAATAAAAAGTAAAAGTCGGACAAAATTATGTGTCAACAATATTATTTTGAGATTTAGGGTGTCATAATAAATGTACATAAAAACTCACAACGCATAGGTTAATAACATAAAGCGGTAAAATGCCAACAAATAAAACAAACCATACAAATGTGAATACTCATGTTTTTGGATCTTTAATGTTGATGACTCCAAACTCATTAATTAAATATGCATTTTATTAGAGCTAATATTGAAATATGTTATTTTGGGAATTTCTTTTTTTGAATAAGTTAATGAAATTTCTTAATAAATTGATTATTTAGCAGTGCATAAAATTTATGGGATATCTTATCCGATTATTAACAACTAAATAGTTGATTTAAGAATTCCATTTCGTCTCAAAAATATAAGGAAGTTTTGTTCTTGCTATTTTCATACATCATTTACTTGAAGCAAGTTAATTAGTTAGTTAGGCTTATATTTAGAGTCAGTAACTACGATTGATTCATATAAATAGAAAATTGTGTGAATGAGATCATTTTGAGTTGACTAGTAATACGATTCACTGCTTTCTGTAAAAACAACTCTTAATTGCTAATTCCAATATTGTATCATCGCACAGGTTTTGATCCAAAGTGTGACGCTTGAGGCTGAAGAAACAACGAGTGATCAGCTGTGTACAAGGCATGTTAAGTGAGCAACTCTTAGGATGTCTTTAGGAAAAGGGCACATGAATGAACCAAATCACATCATAATGAGAGGGATCCTAAGATCGTAATGGTATGGGACTATTTGATTGCAGGAAATCTATAAAGATTGATATAAAATTCTAGTTGGTCATAACTTTGAACGCTTGTGGGAAACTCTTCCAACAAGTCTATACCAGTACAAAAGTATTTCAAAGTCTTCAACTACATGTTGTGGTTCCTCGCATTTCTAGGTTGGTCCGCGAGATTATTCGCTCAAGTAACACTATATGTGACGTCCTGTCAAATGTAAATGTCATCTCAAAATAATAAACACATGACAAATAAACATTCATATATAATTGTTATAGCTAAAATATAATTAAATCATGTACTTCATTTAACAGTTAAAATCACAAAGCACCAAACATACAAATCAACCAAAATGCACAAATCATATTTGTTAGACTATATGTCAATGCATGATTCAGAATATCACCTTCCCGCAAGGGCTTCGTGGGTCATTCCAAGCAACACCACTAACTCAAAACTCTCGCAAGGATCTGTGGGCTTCAACCAATTATGGACACACCATGTAACACCCCAAATTTTATAATAAATTATTTTAATAATAAATATAAATTTTAAATAATTAATTTGGTGTGAAACTTATTTAGAATATATGTTGATTAATTTTGGGATTAATTTTTTTATATGTGGGCTTTCTATGAAGTACTAAGCTTGTACATATGTGATTAAGCGCGTGATATAAATAGCAAATATTATATTATTTCATATATTTTTCTAAAAATAATAGTATTTTAGTGTAATATTTTAAAGAATAATATTTAGCCAATTTTATGTGTATATGTGAGTTGATAATAATGTGATATTGTCTTGTATGTTGACTAATGTTAAGTGTGCATATATTTATATTTTAAATATTTTTTGAGTATCTCTTATTTTAATTATTTACTTTATAAATAATTATCTTAAAATATTATTAGTAATGTTTTATGTAAGACCCGTATTTTTAAAGTACCATTTATGTATTTTTTGGCGTATTTTGGATTTTGGCTCGGAGGCTTTTAAGCCAAAGTTAATAATATTTTGGAGTTTTATAATCAAAAAGATATTTCGATGCCCATTAGAATTTCTCGTCGATAAATAAATTGAATTTAACTGCGGTAAATACTTTACGGAGAATTTAAGGCGTTTCGGGTGAAACGGTAATTTAATAAATATCTAGATTTTGAGATAATTGTTAAGTTATATTTATTATATTTATATATGTTTGTTTGGGAGGAAAAAGAAAGGAAAACTAGAAGGAAGGAAAAGGAAAAGAAAATAGTATATAAAGGAAGGAAGGAAAAAGGAAGAAAGGAAAAACAAAGGAAAGAAATAGAAAGGAAGGAAAATCTCGAATTCCATCTCCTTCCTCTGAACATCTCACGTGAAAAACCAAAAATCCATCCTTCTCCATTTTTCGTTTTCGTTGCTTCCTTTTCTTCAAAGCTAGTGACCCAAGGTCGGGTGTGAGTTAGATCAAGGTTTTCGCAACTCCACTCTTCCTCTTTGATTCGAAAACGAAGAAAAACGGTTTTGAGAT
>PGTU02008591.1:0-20325 GCA_002896215.2 Cicer echinospermum
ATAAGCAAATTATAATCATATACGTTAACGATCTTGTAAAATGAAATCTAATTCATACTTGTAATCGTTTAGCATGATCATCGATTAAAATTATAAAGACACGCAATCTTGTGATTGTAGACATCAATCTAGAATGTTGTTACTACATTTTTCTTAGTGCGAAGTTCTTTATTTTTCCTTCATGGTACAACATTTTTAGAATCATAGATAACTTGTATCATTATTATCATTGTGTTTATTTGTTAAAATGCTATCATAATATGGTTAATTTTGGTAAATCAAAATATAGTTAATTTGCATTTGAAAATTATGTAAGAAGATAAATATAAAAGTTGTGGAATCTCAATCTAAAACTATTGGCTTGTTTTCTATGATTACATGTGAAAAAAATTTATGGTTAGATTATAGAAAGTAAATCTTGGTCGAATTAATCATCTAAATTTCTTTCTTATATTTGTAATAGTATCTTGTTTTATTATTACTGAAATGTTAGTTGTATGTCAAAAAAAAAAATTATTTAGTAGTAACAAAAATATAGTTAGCCTTCCACTCGTTCTAAGTGCAACTTATGTTTAATGTAATGTTAATGATCTATAAATTTTATTGTAAATCTTTATTGAATTTGATATTTCACTTTGACTATAATTCCTCAAATATAAAGAATATCCCCTACCGAATATACTAAGAAAACAAAACAAAAATCATATTCTTCATGAAATAAACTCTCTGAGTTATTGAATTAATAGACTCTATCTGTAGCCTTCTTTGCCTGAATAAAAGGAAAATAAAAAGGTATGTCAATACCCAAAATATGCATAACAAAATTAAATATTTGATTTAGTCTCCTCACAATTTCAATACGATTCAATTTAGTCTCATAACAAAATTTAATATCTAAATTAATTACATTTATCTTCATATAAATCGTTCGAGACTAACTTGAATATTAAATTTTTTAAGAGACTAATAGGTCACATTAAAATTTGAGGAATGAAATTGGTTCTTTAATCTAAATAATTAAAATGAAGAAATTTACCTCTTTCTCCCAATCAGTTTTTATTGTAATGATCATTAGAGAAATTACTTGAACAAGAAGTGCACATATAATCCCAAGCCATAATCCCTACATTAAATATTTATAGTTAGAATGTTGAACCAAATAATATGATAGCAATTTTCACAATAGAATGGATCAATTTTTTTTACCTTTCCACCAATATTCAATACAAAAGCTAATACAATGGCTGCTGGAATTCCAACTAAATAGTATGAACCCAAATTTACAAAAGCACCAATTTTCTGCCAACCACATCCTCTAGCAGTGCCTGAATCATAGTGAAGAGTGAGATCATTTTGTAGCAAGTGAAGCTATATATATACATATATAGAACTTCAATATTTATATAAAATACCAACTCTAGTGTCAAATTTAAGAAGAAGAAAAAAAATACTCTTAATCTTTTTTGTCTAAAACATAAAGAAAATTACTTTCAATAGTGTCTATCCGAAAATACACTTTAGTTAATATAAGTTCTATTTTTCGACGACTTTGGTTAACCTCATATCAGATTAAGAATTGGATAAATGAATGATATATCAAATATATGATTTATATTTTCAATGTCTAAATGCACGGACGAATATGTGGTATCAAAATGTCTTGGTTCTCCTGATTATTAGTCTGTTGTTGCTCTCAGTGTTCCAAAACTCCCTAACAAATAGTATCAGAGCCTAATTCGTCTTGGTGGGAGAGCAAGTGGGAATCCTAATATAATTGAACATTATACCAAGAATCCAATTGACATACCGATTATGTATACCTCGCGTACCAATATTTCAAAAGTTACGTACCACATTTTTTGAATCCGTACAACATACCAAAGTGAATTGTGAACCAAGTGACTATAATCAAGTCAAGTGATGTGAATGACTTATACTTGTGCATTAATAGTTCACATATGTCTTTTATAAGTGTTTTTGACTAAGTCCCTATGAACACAAAAAAATAAAAAGTTATTGGGAATAAGAAAAACCTGAAAGAAACAGATTGGTAATCCCATCTAGAAGTTGGATTGCTGCAAGAATTGGGCAACATAGTTGCTAATATTTGAAACTTCCTTCTTCATTGCTATAAGCATAGCCCCATATATTGCGTATTAGTATTAGAACTACTCCAACTATGTGCCTCTCATTAATGGCAATCACTACCACAACGCACACGGCCACCGCGCGGTCCATGGATGACCAGCCCGGTTCGTTCGAAACTCGAATGCTGCAAGAGAATCATTCAAACACTCATGAAACTACACACAAACTAAGCAAGAGGAGAGTTTTAACATGTAACTAAGAAAGAGAACAATGTTATAAGTGTTTGTTTATGTAAAACTAAGAAATACTAACTTATAGCTCACTAAGTCCAAAGGGAATCATCCAAACAGCTGCTGATGTATTCAAACTAACAAAATCAAGTCACCAATAATAAGTTCATTAAAAATAACATAATAATGATAATATTGAAGAGAATTTCAATATGAACCAACCCAGATAGAAAGCACTGATGTTTCCAACTTTGGATTTGGAAGAAGGCCAGAAAGGAGAACATTATTCAAATGACCACATTTCCAAGCTGCACACCATGATGTGGTCATAAAAAATTGAAACAGCATTAATCTCTAAGAAATGAAAATTGAAATAACATTGGTATTTATAGCACTTTTGACACTTTTATATATATTAAGAAAAGATGGTAATGTAATTTATGTGTGCTTTTGTGCATCACAAAGGGCCTCTTTGGATTGCTTATTAAGTTTATCTCTATCTACTAACATAAGCACTTATAAGAATATTTAGAGCTTATGAAACAGGTTATGACATGTTAATAAGTCGTTTTAACTAATTTTCATAAGTTTCAAGATAGGTCGTGAAAAAACTTATGCTTATGTGAAAACAGTCGACTTTATTTTGATCTTTTGTTATTGAAATACATATACATAAACACTTATACCATAAGCGTTTATGATAAGAGACAAAATGGAGTATAAGAGAAGGTGATTTACCAAACCATTACAGCTGAAGGAATAGCAAGCCTCATGAAAATTGGAATGTTGTTCCATGCCAAAGCTTCCTTTGAAAAACCAGTCCAAGTTTTTTTACAGGAAGGAGAAAACTTGACATAAAGTGAAAGTATGGTAACATTCAACCAATATGATATAGAATTTGCAACAGCAGCACCTCTACTCCCTAATCCAGACTTATAAACCAAAAACCAACACACAGGAAAATGTAGCAATGTCGTCGCACCGGAACTAAACATCATAGGAAACACAATATTTTGTGTCTGTAAGAATCTGTTGAGGCATTGTAGAAGTCCATAAGCAAAGAGACATGGAACCATTAGTTTAGCGTAGTTTCCGGCTTCGGTCGATATTTCGGGATCTTGGCCGAGGAAAATGAGAATGGATTTTGTGTTACCAAATGCATTGAAAGTGGAATTGCAACAATCATGAGAATGAACATTGCTCTTTGCATGGTATGCCTAACATTTGGTATTGTTTTGCTCCATATGATTGTCCACATAATGTGTCTAATGCATCTTGCCATTCCCACCTATTTAACCAAAAACAGATAAAAACAAATTATCTATCGACCACAAATCGCAGAAAATAGCAGTTTGTTCAAATTTCACTAAATGATAGTGTTATAGTCACATTTAGTTTCTTGACAACATTTTTGTAGCAGATAGTAACTATTAGTTCAAATTTTACTATGTTATAGAGTAATGAAATCTCAATCGATGTTGCAAATTCCAGATAATAGAAAATAGCAGTTTATTTAAATTCCTACTATACAACAATACTATATCGCCGTTGTAGTTTCTATTTAACATGATTTTGTACTAAATAGTGTATTGCAGAACAATAGCGATTCTACCTATAGTTTCACTATAATAGCTATTTAATAACACTGATACCATTTATGAATAGTTTAGTCTTAGGAATCAGAAGTAATGGAAAAAGAGGTAAAGAATTATAACTGCTATTTTTGCTGCATCAATCATATTTATAAGTAATTTTCTACAAAACAGAAAATCAAAACTTCACAATATTGCAGAGAGAGTGACAGTGACAGCAGTTGAAAATCTTGGTTGAAAGTTTTGTCCATGAAACTCAATTATTTCCTCTAACTCTCAAACACGTCCTAAAAGTTTTACTTATATGTTTTTGCTAAATTTCCTCTTTATAAGAGTCAGATCACTATAATCCAGATATATGTGGACACCTCTTTCTAGTGAGATTCTAGCAATCATTTGTCACAATGATTATTGGTCTCAATATGCTAAACTCAACCTCTAAACTTACTTCAACAAACTCACATTAATAAATTAGTTACAATTATATAGATTACTCTGGTCTTGATATAAAATAAAGTTGATTCAAGAAAAGTTAACGTAATTTAATCCAAAATTTATACCAAATATATTCAATTTTTTTTACTAGTTTTCTCTTATATTTGAGGACTATTAGAGAGTATAGATAGATAAAGGTTTTTTACATCATCATATGTAATCATAATTACCAAATTATTAAAGAATATTGACTATTAATCATAAACTACTACGTCAAAAAGTCACATTGTAAGCTACAAAAATTTCTACAAGCAGTACATGAAAATTAAACTCTCTTCAGCAAGAACCTTTTATAGAAGATACTCCAGTATCTGATACCGACGCCTTCATTACACTCAATTAATTCAATTTCTAAAAATATTATAAGTGTTCAATATGTTCGTGTCCGTGTCATTATCCATGTTTCATGATTAAACTAATTAGTTATACTAAATTAATTACTAATAGCTAGTTAAACATCACAAAAGACAATAACAATAATGATAAAAAAACAAAACAAAAAAGTTAGTTTGTTTATTGCAACATATTTTGTAATAATAGAGAAAAAACACTAACCAGTAAACTGAAACCAGTTGACAGAAGCAAAAGAAGTAGCCATGAAGCACACAGAGGAGAAGAAACTACCAAGATGTCCAACAAACATAACATGATATTAGATTTATACAAAATTCAAAAGTGTAAGAAAATAACTCCTGATAACCATAAACTGTTTCTTACACTCTTCAATTACTTGTTGTTGTTCTGTTTTCTTTCTCAATCAATGGAGAATTTAGAGACATATTTTTATTTTCTCTCTCTCTCTCTCTTAGTTCTGAAGAAGAGAGGATAACTAATAATTTGGCTGTTGCATTTCTTGTGTGGCCTCTTATAAACAAGAAAATGAAACCTCAAATTTGGTTGGTTTTTTTGACAGAGAAAGATATTTTTGTTGTTTATGTGGTTTATGAAATTGGGAGTCTTAATTAGATATATATTAGTCACATGTAGTTTAACTAAATAAATTGTTAAGTAAATAGTTATGATTAATATGATATATAATATTTGTGGTGTTTAATATTTTCTGTATTTATGGTGGAAGATATTAGTGAAAATTTAATTTTGATATGATGATCGAAACAAAATTATAGATTTTAATTTGTGTTTTATATTAGAATATTAAATTTAAATCTTATTGTTGATCTTGGTTGTGATTTTAGAATTTGAATGGATTGGGAAGAAGAATTATGGGGCCAAACTCTTTGTTATATTTGGTTAGAATTATAATATGTAATATGATGGTATCACAATAATGAGTTTATCAAAATTAGGAAAATTTATAATTAACATTTTGAAAATTTTAATTACATTCTTGAATTTTAACCAAAATTACAATAATATTGTGATTCTGTCTTAATTCCAAATAATTAATGGGTTTATGTTTTGGTTTGCACATAGAGCCAAAATGATTTTGAGTCATGTTAGTTCTCTATCTATGGGAATAAATCCAAATGGAAGAATTGATTTGTTTTAATCCACTCATGGAAAGAATTTGTTTTATACCCAATATGGTAAAGGCCATTTACACATTCAATTAACCAAATTTATTGTGATCTCCTCAAAATGTGATTATTATATTATTTAACTTAGTAAATATGTTTACATGATATTGACCCACCATCAATTATATCTCACTTAAATGAGATTGAATCTTAGAAATTCATTAAAATTAGAGTAAATTTATTACTTTAACTTTTTTTAAAAAAATTGATAATGTTATATAATATAATTAGTAATTATTAAAATTTATAGTGACCGTTAACAAATGTATTTATTAGACTTTGCTTAAGAATTCTAATTGATCGGTTTCACTCAAACAAATATAATGTTGGTGAAGATTTGATTTCTTAACACTTAAATTGAACCACACCAATTTTGTAATAGCATATAATAATTCAATAAATAACAATCTATGTCAGAAAATAATGATAAAATTAAGTTCAAAGAACCATGTCAGGCTTTAGCTAGTTTTATAAGAAAGAAAAAATATTAGCTAGTCTTCTTGTTTATTATTATTTTTTATAAACTAGTCTTCTGTTGTTTATATTGACCAAATCATTTTTGACAAAATTATATTTGACTAACCTAGTACTTATCCCCCCAACTATTTTTCTATTGTGTTTGTATCCAAATCCAAAGATAATCAATCATAAAAGAGTGATTCAGAGTCGATTTAATTCAAAATCATTCTTTACATCGTTTTATATATCTTTTATGTAAATAAATAATTTTAACATAAATTTATTTTTTGTGTGTGTTTTTTTATCATCTCGTTAGTTAAATGCGAGTTTGGTTTTCTCATCTCGTTACAATATTTACTTTATTCAAATTAATTAGATTAACTTTTTCATCTAGTACAGACATATTCAATCATGACTTTAATGTCTTCAACGTTGCAAATTTGAAATTATAGGTATTTCGCCACTTTTATTTTGTTAAATTTGTAGGCATTTTATCGTTTTATGCTATTAACCTCGATGTTGTGAGTTTGTTTGCATTATTCATCTTTTTAGTTTTTGACAATTTGTATTTGTGTTTTTCTTAAAAAGATGTATTCTTTTAATTTAACGATTATTATTTTTAGTAAAAAAAACCTAGTACTTTGTTTAATAAATTTAATAAAAAAATCATGTTTAAAATAAATAATTATACCCAACTAATAACCAAGGTGTTGAATTTTTTTAGGTTAATGGAATTAAAAACTCTAACATGTTTTTTTTAAAAAAAAATTATAATTTCAGCCCACAACAAAAATTTATAGATCTATTTCAAACTAATAAACAAGTTATAGATTCTTAATTTATTAACTTAAAACAATGTTAGTACTGTGTCGATAATGAGAATCAATTTTTTTTTGTTTCCTGTAAATTTTCTCATAAAATAATCTTATTTAAAATGCATCATAGTATTATTTCTTTTTACAAAGAGATACTGTTAATTTAATATATGTATATATATGGCAATGATGAGCCTCCATGTGAGAACTGAACAAGTTGACAGGTGTGTGAAAGGCATCAAATATGCCATCGATTTTGAACACAAAATATGTCACACTACAATCCAAATAATTCAACAGCAATAATACTAAGAGCAAAATTACAAATTGACTATGATCACTGAATCGTTTCATAAAATATATATATTTTGTTTACTTTTTTCATATTTTCCTGAGTTCCAAAAGTCACTGTTGAACTAATTGATTAAAGTGTAAAGGAAGATAAGAAGTAATTAAGTCCTAACTGAAAAAGATCCATCGAACACAGTATGTGATACTATAATACTATAATTATAATCATAATAGTAATTTTTTTTAAAGAATCTAATGATCAAATTCACACATTAAATACAGAAAAGTGAGGTTTTCTGAATATAGAAGAGTCTTTTTGCCAGTAGAGTACATGTTAGAGATAAGAAAAACACAACTTCTCACATCATAATGCATATTAAGGAAGCAAATAATTATTTGCATGATATTAATTTAATTTTTTGAGAGAGAATCAACGACAATAACCTGTGTTTTTGACTCTAAAAGTATTGAAATGGCAACACAACCGCACCTGTGAGTATGTACATGAACGTATTTTAACTTGAACGAATAAAATTCGTTTTGATTGAATATGAGTGTAGATTTTCTTCAAATTAAATGATTGTTTATCAAATGATTAAACTGAAATGGCTAATAACTTACTAGAAGGGTTCTGTTATGATCATTAGATGAAGGATTTGATATTTATAGATCTTCCTCTTATGCAAGACATGTGTCATTGTAATAGAGAATGATAAATGACATATAGTGGTTCTAACCACGTCATCAAGTGGCTCAGAGTGAATGTATATGTGAGTTATTGTGTTCGTCATCACTGGACTCTCCGTTTGTCCATCTAGTGGCCATAATTGGAGGTCTGAATGAGTTACGATTGACTGCTACTTCATATTTGTTCCACTTCATATATGTTAAAACAATATTTGGATCTGCAATAAGAATTAACCAACAAAATAAAAAACTAACAATTGTTAAACTAGAAATAAAAAGGAGAATGTTCTTCATTTCAGCCGAAAACGGAGAACGTCAACGTTCTACTTTTATGCAGTTTAAAGAAATCAGTTTTTGAAAATAAAAGTAAAACCAAAATAAAGAAAAGATAAGGGGATAATAATACTCAAATTTACGTGTTCAGCCTCAATTAATGAGACTTATGTCACAAGCATACAAACAAGACAATTCACTATTGAGATTTGAATTTATAAAATTAAAGTTACTTCAAGATTGTTCTCCTAGTATCCATCATTGTCTAGAATCCAGCAATGCTAGTTTTTTTCTTTTCAATCTTTTCTTTACTCTCCCTTAATCTTCTTGCATTTTACAATTACGTATAGTATTCTAAAACAAATTAGCTTAACTAACTGTAACTACTTTGTCATAACTAAATTGGTCAAATTCAGTTATAACAATAACTAATTCCAAGTTGTTGCGGATTTGAAGCATATATATCTCACAAAAATCCTATATTTAGAGTTGGCTTCCTCTAACTTCGACAAGGTTATGTAATGTCATTTGATTGGGTCTGGATTCACCTATTCTTAGATGGCTTGGAATTTGTTGTTATGAGTTCTTACCAGAACAATGACTATATTTATTTTATATTATATTATAGTTGTAATAATTAGGTGAAATACCTGTACCTTTTGGAACGTTTGATGTGTAGTTCGTTTAACTGGATAAAAAAAACAAGAATTTTTACTATTTTTCTCATTTCATTGTAGATTTTTATTTTAGCAATAATTCATTTTCCTACTGAGATTTTTTTCCTGGGTTTCTTCGTTTTCTCCACCATTTTGTACTTAAGTTTATGTTTTCTTACAGTTTTTCTATAAGTTTGCTTGTATTTTTTTTTTTAATGAAAGTTTAAAAATTGACTTGTGCTTTTATAAATGTTAATTGTTGTATCTACCCGAAAAAAAAAATGTATAATTGTTATAGATATTTGAAGAATCTGTGTTCAGATTTTAACTGAAAATATTATAATCTACTCATCTTTCCACCAAATTTTGAATACTAAGATTAAATCAAGATTCTAAATCATCCCTTTCTCGGCTTTTTGGCTAAGATCAAATGTAGTATATGTTCTTATCAGTTTAATATCTGATATGCGGATCAATGATCCACAAGATATTAAATTAATTTGTTTAGGTGGAGATTTTATACCAGTAGCTTGCTATTGAGATTCTCAAGTGTCGCTCATGTTTTGCACTATAGCATGAGTTCGGCGCATCCCACCAAATCAAGTTCAACTTTTTCAAATTTAAATTTCATTAAAGATTAATCCATTTTTTTTAGGTGCAGCTAGGATTTATACATTTTGATATTATTATGTTTTTGGATTAGTAGTATATCTTTATTTCTTGTATCTTGTCTCCTCTTATGGCCTCCCTCTCTTAGATAAGTTCTTCTTGGAACAAGTTATGAAGATTAGGGGAATAATGACCATGTTAGAAAGGATCAGAATTACTATCATTTTGGAAACACTTTAGCAATGTACAATATGTAGTGTTGATGGGGAATAAAAACAAGTTTGGAAAAAAATTATAATCTTTTTTAACTATATTTTATCTGATGTTATCTTTTTCTTGCAAATTTTACTATCCTTAGTGTTGTGTTGATAGTAAATGACATATGTAAAATATTCTACGTCAAATAACTATAGCTAAATAGATTATGAAGAAAATCATTTTGATTAAGTAACCTAATATGTTGGGAGACTATTTTGATTTTTCTTTTGAAAATGTAAGCTACAAAGCAAGAAACACAAGGGTAGAATCATCACATCTACAACAACAAGTCCCACTTCACGTAGTAATCAAAGCATTGGAGCACACAACTAATATAAAAGACACAACAAATCACATTTCAAATCATACCTTTCTCGGCCTTTTGGCTAAGATCAAGTGTAGTATCTGTTCTTATCAGTTTAATATCTGATATGTGGATCATTGATCCACACGATATTAAATTAATTTGTTTAGGGGAGATTTTATACCAGTAGCTTGCTATTGAGATTCTCAAGTGTCGCTCATGTTTTGCACTATAGCATGAGTTCGGCGCATCCCACCAAATCAAGTTCAACTTTTTCAAATTTAAATTTCATTAAAGATTAATCCATTTTTTTTAGGTGCAGCTAGGATTTATACATTTTGATATTATTATGTTTTGGATTAGTAGTATATCTTTATTTCTTGTATCTTGTCTCCTCTTATGGCCTCCCTCTCTTAGATAAGTTCTTCTTGGAACAAGTTATATGAAGATTAGAAAGGGGAATTAATGACCATGTTAGAAAAGATCAGAATTTTTTTAACTACTATCATTTTCTTGCAAATTTTACTATCCTTAGTGTTGTGTTGATAGTAAATGACATATGTAAAATATTCTACGTCAAATAACTATAGCTAAATAGATTATGAAGAAAATCATTTTGATTAAGTAACCTAATATGTTGGGAGACTATTTTGATTTTTCTTTTGAAAATGTAAGCTACAAAGCAAGAAACAAAGGGTAGAATCATCACATCTACAACAACAAGTCCCACTTCACGTAGTAATCAAAGCATTGGAGCACACAACTAATATAAAAGACACAACAAATCACATTTCAAATCATACCTTTCTCGGCCTTTTGGCTAAGATCAAGTGTAGTATCTGTTCTTATCAGTTTAATATCTGATATGTGGATCATTGATCCACACGATATTAAATTAATTTGTTTAGGGGGAGATTTTATACCAGTAGCTTGCTATTGAGATTCTCAAGTGTCGCTCATGTTTTGCACTATAGCATGAGTTCGGCGCATCCCACCAAATCAAGTTCAACTTTTTTCAAATTTAAATTTCATTAAAGATTAATCCATTTTTTTTAGGTGCAGCTAGGATTTATACATTTTGATATTATTATGTTTTTGGATTAGTAGTATATCTTTATTTCTTGTATCTTGTCTCCTCTTATGGCCTCCCTCTCTTAGATAAGTTCTTCTTGGAACAAGTTATGAAGATTAGGGGAATAATGACCATGTTAGAAAGGATCAGAATTACTATCATTTTGGAAACACTTTAGCAATGTACAATATGTAGTGTTGATGGGGAATAAAAACAAGTTTGGAAAAAAATTATAATCTTTTTTAACTATATTTTATCTGATGTTATCTTTTTCTTGCAAATTTTACTATCCTTAGTGTTGTGTTGATAGTAAATGACATATGTAAAATATTCTACGTCAAATAACTATAGCTAAATAGATTATGAAGAAAATCATTTTGATTAAGTAACCTAATATGTTGGGAGACTATTTTGATTTTTCTTTTGAAAATGTAAGCTACAAAGCAAGAAACAAAGGGTAGAATCATCACATCTACAACAACAAGTCCCACTTCACGTAGTAATCAAAGCATTGGAGCACACAACTAATATAAAAGACACAACAAATCACATTTCAAATCATACCTTTCTCGGCCTTTTGGCTAAGATCAAGTGTAGTATCTGTTCTTATCAGTTTAATATCTGATATGTGGATCATTGATCCACACGATATTAAATTAATTTGTTTAGGGGGAGATTTTATACCAGTAGCTTGCTATTGAGATTCTCAAGTGTCGCTCATGTTTTGCACTATAGCATGAGTTCGGCGCATCCCACCAAATCAAGTTCAACTTTTTCAAATTTAAATTTCATTAAAGATTAAACCATTTTTTTTAGGTGCAGCTAGGATTTATACATTTTGATATTATTATGTTTTTGGATTAGTAGTATATCTTTATTTCTTGTATCTTGTCTCCTCTTATGGCCTCCCTCTCTTAGATAAGTTCTTCTTGGAACAAGTTATGAAGATTAGGGAATAATGACCATGTTAGAAAGGATCAGAATTACTATCATTTTTGTTAGTACAATATGTAGTGTTGATGGGGAATCAGTTTGGAAAAAAATTATAATCTTTTTTATATTTTATCTGATGTTATCTTTTTCTTGCAAATTTTACTATCCTTAGTGTTGTGTTGATAGTAAATGACATATGTAAAATATTCTACGTCAAATAACTATAGCTAAATAGATTATGAAGAAAATCATTTTGATTAAGTAACCTAATATGTTGGGAGACTATTTTGATTTTTCTTTTGAAAATGTAAGCTACAAAGCAAGAAACAAAGGGTAGAATCATCACATCTACAACAACAAGTCCCACTTCACGTAGTAATCAAAGCATTGGAGCACACAACTAATATAAAAGACACAACAAATCACATTTCAAATCATACCTTTCTCGGCCTTTTGGCTAAGATCAAGTGTAGTATCTGTTCTTATCAGTTTAATATCTGATATGTGGATCATTGATCCACACGATATTAAATTAATTTGTTTAGGGGGAGATTTTATACCAGTAGCTTGCTATTGAGATTCTCAAGTGTCGCTCATGTTTTGCACTATAGCATGAGTTCGGCGCATCCCACCAAATCAAGTTCAACTTTTTCAAATTTAAATTTCATTAAAGATTAATCCATTTTTTTTAGGTGCAGCTAGGATTTATACATTTTGATATTATTATGTTTTGGATTAGTAGTATATCTTTATTTCTTGTATCTTGTCTCCTCTTATGGCCTCCCTCTCTTAGATAAGTTCTTCTTGGAACAAGTTATGAAGATTAGGGAATAATGACCATGTTAGAAATGATCAGATTACTATCATTTTGGAAACACTTTAGCAATGTACAATATGTAGTGTTGATGGGGAATAAAAAAGTTGGAAAAAATTATAATCACTAATTTTATCTGATGTTATCTTTTTCTTGCAAATTTTACTATCCTTAGTGTGTTGTGTTGATAGTAAATGACATATGTAAAATATTCTACGTCAAATAACTATAGCTAAATAGATTATGAAGAAAATCATTTTGATTAAGTAACCTAATATGTTGGGAGACTATTTTGATTTTTCTTTTGAAAATGTAAGCTACAAAGCAAGAAACAAAGGGTAGAATCATCACATCTACAACAACAAGTCCCACTTCACGTAGTAATCAAAGCATTGGAGCACACAACTAATATAAAAGACACAACAAATCACATTTCAAATCATACCTTTCTCGGCCTTTTGGCTAAGATCAAGTGTAGTATCTGTTCTTATCAGTTTAATATCTGATATGTGGATCATTGATCCACACGATATTAAATTAATTTGTTTAGGGGGAGATTTTATACCAGTAGCTTGCTATTGAGATTCTCAAGTGTCGCTCATGTTTTCGCACTATAGCATGAGTTCGGCGCATCCCACCAAATCAAGTTCAACTTTTTCAAATTTAAATTTCATTAAAGATTAATCCATTTTTTTTTAGGTGCAGCTAGGATTTATACATTTTGATATTATTATGTTTTTGGATTAGTAGTATATCTTTATTTCTTGTATCTTGTCTCCTCTTATGGCCTCCCTCTCTTAGATAAGTTCTTCTTGGAACAAGTTATGAAGATTAGGGGAATAATGACCATGTTAGAAAGGATCAGAATTACTATCATTTTGGAAACACTTTAGCAATGTACAATATGTAGTGTTGATGGGGAATAAAAACAAGTTTGGAAAAAAATTATAATCTTTTTTAACTATATTTTATCTGATGTTATCTTTTTCTTGCAAATTTTACTATCCTTAGTGTTGTGTTGATAGTAAATGACATATGTAAAATATTCTACGTCAAATAACTATAGCTAAATAGATTATGAAGAAAATCATTTTGATTAAGTAACCTAATATGTTGGGAGACTATTTTGATTTTTCTTTTGAAAATGTAAGCTACAAAGCAAGAAACAAAGGGTAGAATCATCACATCTACAACAACAAGTCCCACTTCACGTAGTAATCAAAGCATTGGAGCACACAACTAATATAAAAGACACAACAAATCACATTTCAAATCATACCTTTCTCGGCCTTTTGGCTAAGATCAAGTGTAGTATCTGTTCTTATCAGTTTAATATCTGATATGTGGATCATTGATCCACACGATATTAAATTAATTTGTTTAGGGGGAGATTTTATACCAGTAGCTTGCTATTGAGATTCTCAAGTGTCGCTCATGTTTTGCACTATAGCATGAGTTCGGCGCATCCCACCAAATCAAGTTCAACTTTTTCAAATTTAAATTTCATTAAAGATTAATCCATTTTTTTTAGGTGCAGCTAGGGTTTATACATTTTGATATTATTATGTTTTTTGGATTAGTAGTATATCTTTATTTCTTGTATCTTGTCTCCTCTTATGGCCTCCCTCTCTTAGATAAGTTCTTCTTGGAACAAGTTATGAAGATTAGGGGAATAATGACCATGTTAGAAAGGATCAGAATTACTATCATTTTGGAAACACTTTAGCAATGTACAATATGTAGTGTTGATGGGGAATAAAAACAAGTTTGGAAAAAAAATTATAATCTTTTTTAACTATATTTTATCTGATGTTATCTTTTTCTTGCAAATTTTACTATCCTTAGTGTTGTGTTGATAGTAAATGACATATGTAAAATATTCTACGTCAAATAACTATAGCTAAATAGATTATGAAGAAAATCATTTTGATTAAGTAACCTAATATGTTGGGAGACTATTTTGATTTTTCTTTTGAAAATGTAAGCTACAAAGCAAGAAACAAAGGGTAGAATCATCACATCTACAACAACAAGTCCCACTTCACGTAGTAATCAAAGCATTGGAGCACACAACTAATATAAAAGACACAACAAATCACATTTCAAATCATACCTTTCTCGGCCTTTTGGCTAAGATCAAGTGTAGTATCTGTTCTTATCAGTTTAATATCTGATATGTGGATCATTGATCCACACGATATTAAATTAATTTGTTTAGGGGGAGATTTTATACCAGTAGCTTGCTATTGAGATTCTCAAGTGTCGCTCATGTTTTGCACTATAGCATGAGTTCGGCGCATCCCACCAAATCAAGTTCAACTTTTTCAAATTTAAATTTCATTAAAGATTAATCCATTTTTTTTAGGTGCAGCTAGGGTTTATACATTTTGATATTATTATGTTTTTTGGATTAGTAGTATATCTTTATTTCTTGTATCTTGTCTCCTCTTATGGCCTCCCTCTCTTAGATAAGTTCTTCTTGGAACAAGTTATGAAGATTAGGGGAATAATGACCATGTTAGAAAGGATCAGAATTACTATCATTTTGGAAACACTTTAGCAATGTACAATATGTAGTGTTGATGGGGAATAAAAACAAGTTTGGAAAAAAAATTATATAATCTTTTTTAACTATATTTTATCTGATGTTATCTTTTTCTTGCAAATTTTACTATCCTTAGTGTTGTGTTGATAGTAAATGACATATGTAAAATATTCTACGTCAAATAACTATAGCTAAATAGATTATGAAGAAAATCATTTTGATTAAGTAACCTAATATGTTGGGAGACTATTTTGATTTTTCTTTTGAAAATGTAAGCTACAAAGCAAGAAACAAAGGGTAGAATCATCACATCTACAACAACAAGTCCCACTTCACGTAGTAATCAAAGCATTGGAGCACACAACTAATATAAAAGACACAACAAATCACATTTCAAATCATACCTTTCTCGGCCTTTTGGCTAAGATCAAGTGTAGTATCTGTTCTTATCAGTTTAATATCTGATATGTGGATCATTGATCCACACGATATTAAATTAATTTGTTTAGGGGGAGATTTTATACCAGTAGCTTGCTATTGAGATTCTCAAGTGTCGCTCATGTTTTGCACTATATCATGAGTTCGGCGCATCCCACCAAATCAAAGTTCAACTTTTTCAAATTTAAATTTCATTAAAGATTAATCCATTTTTTTTAGGTGCAGCTAGGATTTATACATTTTGATATTATTATGTTTTTGGATTAGTAGTATATCTTTATTTCTTGTATCTTGTCTCCTCTTATGGCCTCCCTCTCTTAGATAAGTTCTTCTTGGAACAAGTTATGAAGATTAGGGGAATAATGACCATGTTAGAAAGGATCAGAATTACTATCATTTTGGAAACACTTTAGCAATGTACAATATGTAGTGTTGATGGGGAATAAAAACAAGTTTGGAAAAAAATTATAATCTTTTTTTAACTATATTTTATCTGATGTTATCTTTTTCTTGCAAATTTTACTATCCTTAGTGTTGTGTTGATAGTAAATGACATATGTAAAATATTCTACGTCAAATAACTATAGCTAAATAGATTATGAAGAAAATCATTTTGATTAAGTAACCTAATATGTTGGGAGACTATTTTGATTTTTCTTTTGAAAATGTAAGCTACAAAGCAAGAAACAAAGGGTAGAATCATCACATCTACAACAACAAGTCCCACTTCACGTAGTAATCAAAGCATTGGAGCACACAACTAATATAAAAGACACAACAAATCACATTTCAAATCATACCTTTCTCGGCCTTTTGGCTAAGATCAAGTGTAGTATCTGTTCTTATCAGTTTAATATCTGATATGTGGATCATTGATCCACACGATATTAAATTAATTTGTTTAGGGGGAGATTTTATACCAGTAGCTTGCTATTGAGATTCTCAAGTGTCGCTCATGTTTTGCACTATAGCATGAGTTCGGCGCATCCCACCAAATCAAGTTCAACTTTTTCAAATTTAAATTTCATTAAAGATTAATCCATTTTTTTTAGGTGCAGCTAGGATTTATACATTTTGATATTATTATGTTTTTTTGGATTAGTAGTATATCTTTATTTCTTGTATCTTGTCTCCTCTTATGGCCTCCCTCTCTTAGATAAGTTCTTCTTGGAACAAGTTATGAAGATTAGGGGAATAATGACCATGTTAGAAAGGATCAGAATTACTATCATTTTGGAAACACTTTAGCAATGTACAATATGTAGTGTTGATGGGGAATAAAAACAAGTTTGGAAAAAAATTATAATCTTTTTTAACTATATTTTATCTGATGTTATCTTTTTCTTGCAAATTTT
This sequence comes from Cicer echinospermum, assembly GCA_002896215.2. Lineage (NCBI taxonomy): Eukaryota > Viridiplantae > Streptophyta > Magnoliopsida > Fabales > Fabaceae > Cicer > Cicer echinospermum. The sequence goes on from PGTU02008591.1 coordinate 17,453, forward strand.
ACTATCCTTAGTGTTGTGTTGATAGTAAATGACATATGTAAAATATTCTACGTCAAATAACTATAGCTAAATAGATTATGAAGAAAATCATTTTGATTAAGTAACCTAATATGTTGGGAGACTATTTTGATTTTTCTTTTGAAAATGTAAGCTACAAAGCAAGAAACAAAGGGTAGAATCATCACATCTACAACAACAAGTCCCACTTCACGTAGTAATCAAAGCATTGGAGCACACAACTAATATAAAAGACACAACAAATCACATTTCAAATCATACCTTTCTCGGCCTTTTGGCTAAGATCAAGTGTAGTATCTGTTCTTATCAGTTTAATATCTGATATGTGGATCATTGATCCACACGATATTAAATTAATTTGTTTAGGGGGAGATTTTATACCAGTAGCTTGCTATTGAGATTCTCAAGTGTCGCTCATGTTTTGCACTATATCATGAGTTCGGCGCATCCCACCAAATCAAGTTCAACTTTTTCAAATTTAAATTTCATTAAAGATTAATCCATTGTTTTTAGGTGCAGCTAGGATTTATACATTTTGATATTATTATGTTTTTGGATTAGTAGTATATCTTTATTTCTTGTATCTTGTCTCCTCTTATGGCCTCCCTCTCTTAGATAAGTTCTTCTTGGAACAAGTTATGAAGATTAGGGGAATAATGACCATGTTAGAAAGGATCAGAATTACTATCATTTTGGAAACACTTTAGCAATGTACAATATGTAGTGTTGATGGGGAATAAAAACAAGTTTGGAAAAAAATTATAATCTTTTTTAACTATATTTTATCTGATGTTATCTTTTTCTTGCAAATTTTACTATCCTTAGTGTTGTGTTGATAGTAAATGACATATGTAAAATATTCTACGTCAAATAACTATAGCTAAATAGATTATGAAGAAAATCATTTTGATTAAGTAACCTAATATGTTGGGAGACTATTTTGATTTTTCTTTTGAAAATGTAAGCTACAAAGCAAGAAACAAAGGGTAGAATCATCACATCTACAACAACAAGTCCCACTTCACGTAGTAATCAAAGCATTGGAGCACACAACTAATATAAAAGACACAACAAATCACATTTCAAATCATACCTTTCTCGGCCTTTTGGCTAAGATCAAGTGTAGTATCTGTTCTTATCAGTTTAATATCTGATATGTGGATCATTGATCCACACGATATTAAATTAATTTGTTTAGGGGGAGATTTTATACCAGTAGCTTGCTATTGAGATTCTCAAGTGTCGCTCATGTTTTGCACTATAGCATGAGTTCGGCGCATCCCACCAAATCAAGTTCAACTTTTTCAAATTTAAATTTCATTAAAGATTAATCCATTTTTTTTAGGTGCAGCTAGGATTTATACATTTTGATATTATTATGTTTTTGGATTAGTAGTATATCTTTATTTCTTGTATCTTGTCTCCTCTTATGGCCTCCCTCTCTTAGATAAGTTCTTCTGGAACAAGTTATGAAGATTAGGGGAATAATGACCATGTTAGAAAGGATCAGAATTACTATCATTTTGGAAACACTTTAGCAATGTACAATATGTAGTGTTGATGGGGAATAAAAACAAGTTTGGAAAAAAATTATAATCTTTTTTAACTATATTTTATCTGATGTTATCTTTTTCTTGCAAATTTTACTATCCTTAGTGTTGTGTTGATAGTAAATGACATATGTAAAATATTCTACGTCAAATAACTATAGCTAAATAGATTATGAAGAAAATCATTTGATTAAGTAACCTAATATGTTGGGAGACTATTTTGATTTTTCTTTTGAAAATGTAAGCTACAAAGCAAGAAACAAAGGGTAGAATCATCACATCTACAACAACAAGTCCCACTTCACGTAGTAATCAAAGCATTGGAGCACACAACTAATATAAAAGACACAACAAATCACATTTCAAATCATACCTTTCTCGGCCTTTTGGCTAAGATCAAGTGTAGTATCTGTTCTTATCAGTTTAATATCTGATATGTGGATCATTGATCCACACGATATTAAATTAATTTGTTTAGGGGGAGATTTTATACCAGTAGCTTGCTATTGAGATTCTCAAGTGTCGCTCATGTTTTGCACTATAGCATGAGTTCGGCGCATCCCACCAAATCAAGTTCAACTTTTTCAAATTTAAATTTCATTAAAGATTAATCCATTTTTTTTAGGTGCAGCTAGGATTTATACATTTGATGATATTATATGTTTTTGGATTAGTAGTATATCTTTATTTCTTGTATCTTGTCTCCTCTTATGGCCTCCCTCTCTTAGATAAGTTCTTCTTGGAACAAGTTATGAAGATTAGGGGAATAATGACCATGTTAGAAAGGATCAGAATTACTATCATTTTGGAAACACTTTAGCAATGTACAATATGTAGTGTTGATGGGGAATAAAAACAAGTTTGGAAAAAAAATTATAATCTTTTTTAACTATATTTTATCTGATGTTATCTTTTTCTTGCAAATTTTACTATCCTTAGTGTTGTGTTGATAGTAAATGACATATGTAAAATATTCTACGTCAAATAACTATAGCTAAATAGATTATGAAGAAAATCATTTTGATTAAGTAACCTAATATGTTGGGAGACTATTTTGATTTTTCTTTTGAAAATGTAAGCTACAAAGCAAGAAACAAAGGGTAGAATCATCACATCTACAACAACAAGTCCCACTTCACGTAGTAATCAAAGCATTGGAGCACACAACTAATATAAAAGACACAACAAATCACATTTCAAATCATACCTTTCTCGGCCTTTTGGCTAAGATCAAGTGTAGTATCTGTTCTTATCAGTTTTAATATCTGATATGTGGATCATTGATCCACACGATATTAAATTAAT
>PGTU02008594.1:0-10162 GCA_002896215.2 Cicer echinospermum
TAAATATGTATGTAATCTGAATTGAGTGTTTTATACTAAGTTCTGATTAATTTATTTTCTGAACTGAACTGAACTAAACTAAATAGAGAGATTCTAATAGTCATTTCTAATCTGAATTGATGTTTTATAACTACGTTCTGATTAATTATTTTCTGAACCTGAACTGAAGCTGAACTGAACTGAATAGAGAGATTCTAATAGTCATGTTCTAATCTCAAATTGGTGTTTTTATAATAAGTTCTGAATTAATTTATTGAACTTGAAACTAGATGTCTTAAATTTCTAATAATATCTGAATCTCCTTGAGTATTGTAATACAAGATATAGTATCAATGATAAGGTTTTTATTTTCTGAACTGAAGTACATTTATCAGAATTGTAAAAGATGTTTTATAATAAAATGATGAGATTCGTGTTTCTACTGAGACTTTTACAGCGCTTTGATCCACACAAGCGCTGTAAAAACACATGCCGCTTCATTGAATTTAAATATTGTGATAAACAATGATAAACACATTTTTAATTTAATACCTATTACAGCGCTTTTTTCATCACAAAATAAACAACCAAAATAAAATAAAGAGAATTTTTCAGCGCTCACAAGCGTAGTAAACCACATCGCTTTCATTGGCGTTGTAAAGATCCTTTTAAAATAAAATAATGAGTGTTTTTATACCTTTTACAGCGCTTTTCACACAAAGCGAGCGTAAACGACTCTTTGAAGTGAGTAAAAAGACATTTTACAGCGCTTGTTTGCCCAAAGACGCTGTAAAATGGCTTATAAAAATAATATCATCAGACACCTAATTTCTTCAACACTTGTACGCATCATGGGATCAAAAAACATCAGACACAAACCCATTTCTTCAAACACCTTTGTACGCATCATGGAATCCAAAAACAACAGACACAAACCCATTTCTTCAAACACCTTGTACGCATCATGGAACCCCAAAAACACCAGACACAAACCCATATTTTTCGCAACATGGCAATGACCTGAATACCAATTAAGTTTCGATTTAAGAAGGAAAGAGAATGTAAGAGATATAACAAGGGTGTTAGGTGGGAGATTGAAGTGAAGAGTAATTCTGATGTTTGTGAGAAGATGCATAAAAGGAAAGATTTGTGAAGAGGAAGGATTTTGTGGTGACAGTTACTACTATGTGGTTTTGCATGCATGTTGAGCTGTTAAAAATAACATAACATAACAAAACACAAAAACAATAAGGCCTTTTACAGCGCTTATTTGGAAAAAGCGCTGTAAAAGAGCCTTTTAAAATTAACATAAAGAGACATTTTAGAGCGCTTATGTGTAAAAGCGCTGTAAAAGGCTTTAAAAAACATTCGTATAACATAATAACACACGGAGGTCTTTTACAGCGCTTATTTGGGAAAAGCGCTGTAAAATAGCCTCTTAAAATTAACATAAAGAGACATTTTAGAGCGTTTATGTGTAAAAGCGCTGTAAAAGGCATTCAAATAACATAATAACACACGGAGGTCTTTTACAGCGCTTATTTGGAAAAAGCGCTATAAAAGAGCCTTTTAAAAATTTAACTAAAGAAGCCTTTTAGAGCGCTTATGTATGAAAGCGCTGTAAAAGGCATTCATATAACATAATAACACACGGAGGTCTTTTACAGCGCTTTCTGGGAAAAGCGTTGTAAAAGAGCCTTTTAAAAATTTAACTAAAGAAGCCTTTTAGAGCGCTTTACAAAATAAGCGCTGTGAAAGGCTTATAAAAAGCGCTGTAAAAGGGTTACGTATATATAACAGTTACCTCTTCAGTTTCCTCTTCATTACGTAAACTTCACTATCATCTCAACCTTCATTTCTTCTCTTCTTTTGCAAACCCTATCATCCCGTCCTTTACGAACCTTATTTCCACGATCATATCCTTCATTTCGAACCTTATTTCCATCCAAGATCATCTCTCCCATTTCACACAATATATTTTCATTGAAATACGTAACCCTCATTACGTATTTCTTCAAACCGTATTTTTGTGAACCATATTTCTGTGAACTTTCTGCAAACCCTCTTTTCTTCGCATTTCGTCTTTCTTCGAACCCTCATTATTCAGGTATTGATGTTATTAAATTTTTGTAATCATTAGAATGCATGTTGAGCTTGTTTAAGATATACTGATACTGATATGTACCTAGAATAATGCATGATGGATGTTGAGCTTGTTGATGTATAATAAACTGCATGTTGAAACTTGTTTGTAGTTAAATGATACAAACAAGATTTAGAAGTTCAAAATGAAGAATTGGCACCTTAAGACTTACGAAAAAGAAGTCAAACGTGGTGAACTATCATGCAGAAAGTCATTAAAGCAAGGAGTAATGGCATTAAATTTGAGTATACTATATATACTCTGTTTGCTGTGTGTTTTTTATCTTTTTTAGGGTTTAGGCATGTACTTACTATATGAGTTTATTAGGTGGCTGGAACGAGAGTGTTCAGCCAGTTGACCCCAACAGCTCCATGTTTGTAGCTACATTGGGGCTGTTGTTCGTCAAAATGTCCCAATAAAACATAGACAATGGAGAGATAAGGCGTTGAAGGATGCCAAAGATATCATCTGGAATGACATTCAAGTAAATATTTTGATCTTCTCTTTTGTCATTTTATAATTTTTTTTTCTGTAAAATACATTACTTATAATGTTTTCATTGCAGACCACTTTTGTTCTTGATGAGGAACGAAAGTATATGTGTTTTGAGAGTTGCTGGGAATCATCCATCGTGGATTTAGATCCCATCTCTCAAATTTCTATCTAAAAATAGAGAAGGAAACACAATGCTGAACTCAAAGATATATTATATATATCAAAGGATGAATGGAGTGCATTTGTTTCCAAACGTTTGACCGGCGTTTGTCGTAAGTGATTAATTTATTAGCATTTGTGTTTTATTATTCATATTCGTAGCGTATTTTAAATTTTTACACAATTGCTATTTTTTTTTATATAGGAATATTAGTAAGGCAAATCGCGAACGAGCAAGCAAACCAAAACACCCATACAAGAAATCACGTATAGATATGCACACGCCTTGAACAACAAATTGTAAGTAATTAAACATCATTATATAATGAAGTAATTTGTATTATAAACTATAGTGTGTAACTAATTTGTATTATTTTTGTTTATGATTTTAACGAATAGAGAAAAGACACCCAAGCCGATCAACCCCTTGGGTCGTCATATATTGTGGAAGGAAGTGCGTGTTAATAAAGAAGGAGTGGTTGATAATGAAAATGTCAAGAAAGTTGTAGAACTTTGTGTAAGTATATTATCACTTTAATATTTTTTAATATTGTATTTTAAAATGCTATTGAACTTATCTTTTTAATGTTACATGTATTTTAGGAAACTATTGAACAAAGTTCTGAAACTCAAGAGGGCAACAAGGATACGTGCAGGGACATTCTTGGGAAAGTGTTTAATGTCCCTGAGTATTCCGGTCGAGTGAGAGGGGAAAGGATTTGGCGTAACTCCCAAAAGCTTTTTTCCTCAAGAGAAGCGCCAAAAACCTTCAACGAGGAAGTATTAGAGAAGCTCAGAATCTTATCGGAGCAAGTTGCACTCTTGGTGAATACGAATAAAGACAAGCAACTTCCGGTTCAGCTCCAACCTGAAATACAAATGGAGAGAGTGAAACCGGGAGTTGCAACGTCGGTTTGAAGAGATCCCCGAGGTAATTAATTACTTACTACTTACTTGCTTATGTAATTACTTATGTATTAACAACTTATAATATATTAACTGTACTTATGTTTTAAACTATTGATGTAGGGTGTCACTACATTGTCTTATACTTGTCCTCGCCGACTAACGGAAGGTGGGAAAAGGAATATTGTACAATACTTCGGGAGAAGTATTTGCATATTCCGATCCCCGCGGGCCATGTCAAGTATCGCCTACGGTTGCTTTCGAACCAAATGCACCGTTGCCATACCGGACAACGATGGAGATATGAAGTTTTAAGCGACGCTTATTGGCAGTTACGTGGCATGGCCCACACACCTTGTTGCCTCCGAAAAAAGATTCCCAAGGACAAAATCAGTTACATCTCCCGAAAAGGTTTGTCACATTTATGTGAGCCTAAGGTTTTTTCATTTTTTTCAGATTCAATAAACTAACATTTTACCTCATTTTTGTAGGTCCAAATAAATAAACCACCCCTACAGCCAAAAAAGCACAGCAAACCTCAAAAATTGAGTTAATAGGGCTGCCAAACTACAAAGGCTGAGAAGGTAATAAAGCTGCAAACTTGCAGCAACAAAAATCTGGATCGGGGAAAATCGGTCGCGCTGCTGCTGCTGCTCCTACTAAAAAGTCAGACCACGTTGGTAAATACGGGGCGTGTCTTGACATCAAATAAAAGGAACATGCAGGCGCAGCAACCGCATTCGCTTCCATTGTACAAATAATCAAGACATCTTTGGAGATGAGTATATTGAATACCTCGAAAAGGAGCAAAATGTACGAATCTTCTCGAACATAAGGAGCTGAGTGTTTATGTAATCAAGCTTGTACATAAGGTAAAACTTTACCTTTTAATTGCATTTATTTGTAATTAATTAAATGTATTGGATAATTAATCTAGTTTAAAAATTTTCATTGAAGTTTTTGTACGAGAAGGTCGTGTGCACGAGGAAACTGTCAAATAAATACTCATTCGCTCTCGCATAAGATGTCGATGTGAAAACTCGATCCAGACAATGTAAAACACTACATTGTAGATATGTTTTAAGAAATAAAGAAAGTGATAAATTGTTCTTGGCACCATATAATTCAGGGTACGTATTATCTTTTTTAATTGATGAGAATTTTAATTTATTAGTTGTCTATAAACAAAAATTGCTTAACCATTTTTTGTTGTTGTAGGGCACATTGGGTGCTATTTGCAATCAATGCGGTCTCTGAAGTGATATACTATTTGGATCCCCGTGCACGGCGATTACACCCAATACCCGGAATAAAAGAATATGCTCGACACGTAAGTTATTCAATTTATATACATATTATTATATATTATTATAATATATATATATATATATATATATATAATATTCATGCTCTAATTAATCACATTTATTCATTCGATAGTGCCTTAAAAGTTTATCGAGCTCAAAGAGGTGCTAAAGTGTCGAAGTAGAAGTCTAATAACATTACATGGATCTCAATAAAGTGCCCTCGTCAAAACATAACATCGACTGTGGGTACTACATATTGAGATATCAGAAGGAGATTGTTGAGAAGAATCAATATTATCGCAAACGGTACGGTATTTGCATTATATGATTTTCATATATAAATTATCTATATATTTGATACTAACTTAATATAATATGTTCAATTTTATATTGCAGTACTTTGCCAATTCCAGTCCATCATATTCTGAGGAAGATCTGATGGAATTAAAGGAAGAATGGTGTCAGTACGTGCTTGACATGAAAATTATTTGATTTTCTGGGAAATAGCTTGCTGCTGGGCAAGGGATCTGAATATTATATGGTAGCTAGTGCATATAATGTATATTCTGTTAGTTATTATATGTAAATGATCATATGACACAATATATGCATATAATGTATTATAGTTATTATTGCTGTAAATGATCATAGTTATTATATGCATATAATGGATCTGTTAGTTATTATATAATGGATCTGAATGTAGTTTAGGTTGTAAATTAGGTTATATATATATACGTATCTGAATGTAGGTAATTAGGTTGTAAATTAGGTTGTATATATGTATCATGTAGTTATTAGGTTGAATTACAGAGTTACATTATGGTAATAGTTAGAGTTCTGATTAAGTGTCTACTGATTTGTGAACTGATTGCTATAATATGTTCTGTCTACTGATTGTCTATAATATGTTCTGTTCTACTGATTGTGAGTGATTTTGATCAAAAATAATATTGAATACAAAGATAAGAAGCGCTTTTTTAAAAATGCATAAAAACTACAAGCGCTTTCATTTCAATATTAATTACAGCGTTAACAAAAAAAACAACACATTTAAAAGCGTTTTTTTTAAAAGCGCTGTAATGTTGTTATAAAGCGCTATTAAATGTGCACCGTTACAGCGCCTTTCGTGAGAAAGCGCTGTAAATGTACACGAAGCGCTGTAAAATGCAGACCCATAATATGAAATTATGGTGGGCATTTCTAACAGCGCTTTTTTGAGAACGCTGTATATGCTACCAATATATGAGTTATGGGTGGGCATATTACAGCGCTTTTGTGAGAAAGCGCTGTAATATGCCCACTCATATATGAGTTATGGGTGTGCATTTTAGAGCGCTTTTGTGAGAAAGCGCTGTAAAATGCACACCCATAACTCATATAATGGGGTGCATATTACAGCGCTTTTTGTTAAGAAGCGCTGTAAAATGTGCATAACAAGCGCGCGTTGTATTTACATGTTTTATAGCGCTTTTTTAAAAGCGCTGTTGTATCATTTACAGCGCTCGTTTCCACAGCGCTTATTTTTTTGAAAAAGCGCTGTAAATGGCTTAAAAAAAGCGCTGTAAAATCCGTTTTTTCGCGTAGTGTGAACTTGAAACAAAAATAAATAACAACAGAGTTTTAATAAATGGAACTTACTAACCATATTCTTCTCCAACCTGAATTTTGCTCACGTCTCAAATAAATTCAAGGATATTTAAAGAAATTTTGATTTGACGTATTACTAACAACTAGAATAGTTGAAATTAATAAGATATCAATTACAACCCAAAACAAAGGTAATAAGTATTTGAACATACACTTAAAAATCCTAGTAGTAAACTCATAATCTACAATTGTATTAGCTTTGTAAACAATTAAAACCATTTTTGAGATAGATTTTTATAGGTGTCATTCAACCAACAATGTCTTGCCACATCGCATCAAATAACTATTAATATTTTTTATCCATTTATATCTAAACACACGATGTGAAAACTTCTAAAAAGATTTTCATTTAAAACTATAAAAATATGACAACACGAATATAAATAAATGGCATAAAAAGACAAAATCACCCCAACACTCATTAATGTCTCATGGAATGGCGATTTTCTTTTAACGATAAGGAATACATTTTTTACTTTAATTTTCTTCAACCAAGCATTGAAATCAAACATACCCATTTCAATTTTTTTTGCTCTCTTATCTCACATATATTCATTCAAGTTTTGTGCTACTTCAAGCTTCTTCGACACACCACATATAAATTTGTAATGTGACATTGTTTTGTGTTATTCCAAGTTCCCCCATCAAGCCTTTAATCTAAAGAGTTTCTGTAACTTCTATTAGAGCAATGAATTAAGCTTAGGTCATTGATAGAGCCACCGCAAATTGAAGAAGAAATCTCTAGATGACATCTATACTAAATAGAGTAAAGACATAACAAGATAAAGAATTCTTTGTGTCAATGTTTCCAGTATAATATGAATCAACATATCCTTTGATTGCCTCTTCATTCTTCAGTTTCCTCTTGAACCTCAAATCATCACTTAAGGAACCATTTAAGTACCTCAAGATCCATTTCAGTACTCCCCTATGGGTTGGCTAAGGATTTGCCATGAACCTACTCACAACATAAGCAAGTCTAGCTTGCTACAAACCATGCCATACATGATGCTGCCAACACCTCTAGCATGAGGGATTAATTCCATTTTACTCATTTCCTCACCTAAATTTGGGTTGTGTTTAGTTGAGAGTTTATCATTTTTCTCCAAATGAGTTGTAACATATTTAGACTCATGCATTCTAAATCTCCTTTCCATTTTCTTCATATATCCATGTTGATGCAAAAACAATTCCCTTTTGATATATCTCTACTAATTTACATTCCCAATATCATATTAGCTTCTCTAAATTCATTCATTTTGAATTCTGACCTAAACTCATACTTGAGCTTATTGATCTCATCTTTACTTGAGCTTGTTAGGAGTATATCATCAACATATAACATCAAATGGAGGAGTACATCTCCACTATTTTTTAGTGTGTAGACTCAATTATCTCAATTGCTTCTATGAAACCTTATCTTCACTGTGAAGTCATCAAACCTCTTGTTACATTGCATAGGACTTTGCTTCATGCCATATAAGGATTCCTTAAGTAGGCATACTTTATCCTTACCATTAGAAAAAACCCTCAGGTTTCTACATGTAGATAGTTTCCTCAAGGTCTCCGTGTAGGAAATCAGTTTTCACATCTAGTTGTTCAAGTTCTAGATCAAACTGAGTTACTATGGCCAAAATAATTTTGATTGAGTAATGCATCACCATAGGAGAAAATATGTCACTGAAGTCAATTCCTTCAACTTGAGAATATCCCTTTGCCGCAAGCCTTGCTTTGACCCTCACACTTTTTACCACCTTGAACACCTTCATTTCTCTTGAGTATCCTCATTGAACCCACAACCCTTGTGTTTTCTAGTAGATCCACTAGAACCCAAGTCTTATTCTTCTTAAGTGATTGCATTTCATCAGTCATTGCAACCATCCAATGGTCATTGTCCTTGTTGTCGAAGGCCTCTTGTAATTTCTTTGCTCATTCCCTTGAAATAAGTTTGTCCATACCTTATTAGGGAAAATACATTCCTTTTAGCCATGTCTCTCACCATATTGTAGTCATTAACCACATGTCACCGATGTTTTTCTTCATTTACTATTTCCTCTTGAATTATAAGTTCATCGATATGATGAGTTGGTAGCTCCATTTGAAATTTTCAACCTATGTACTATATGATCCATCATTTTGATTAACTGTCCCTTTTTGGTCTTTAGAAATCTTTGCAGACATTCTAGTCTCATCGAAGATCACATTTACACTGATGATGCACTTAGGTTCACCAAATCTCGTCTTCCATATCTTGTATCCTTTGACTCTAGTGGGTTAAAGTAATCAAACACCTATGAAAGCTTGTATGGCCTGTTATGTTCAAAAGGTAAAGCACCAAACACCTTCAAGTTAGAGTAATCAACATGTTTCTCATTCCACAACTCCATATGACTCTTGAATCCTAAGGCTGAAGATGGACACATATTGATCAAGTAAACTGCAATATATGTTGCTTCTCCCCAAAAACTCTTAGGCAACCCAACACTCAACAACATACATTTGACTCTTTCAAAAAGGATTTTATTCATGATTTCAGCCAAGCCATTTTGTTATGTCTTTCAGTTCCTAATTTCATGCAAATGTCATAAATTGCTCTGAAACGAAATTGCCATTGTTAGTCCTTAGGCACTTTAATTTCCTTCCCATTTGATTCTTTATCTTAGTATGTCAATCCTTAAATTTCCCAAAAGTGTCACTCTTATTTTTAAGGATGTAAATTTGTTGACATATAGCAATCAAATATGATATAATTGTGTTTATTAATGGATTTCCTATTTAAATTTATCTGTATTTTGGGAAAGAATCTAATCGCTCTGATTTGATTTATTTTCTAATTTATTTTTCCTTTATTCTATGTATTCATTAGATAGCTCTCATCATTGTGTGTGTGTTTGTGTGTGTGTATATATATATAAAGTGATAATAACAAGGTATCATTCATCAAAGTTCATGTGTGGATACTCCATAACAAAATGGAGTGGTTGAACGAAAAAATAAACATCTCCTTGAAGTTGCTAAGGCATTTTTGTTTCAAAAGTGTTTTTAGGAAGAAACAATTCTCACTGGAAGATATTTGATAAATAGGATGCTTACAAAACTCTATTTGAGGTTCTCACAAGTCTATTTCCTAATAATAAACTTTCATATACTATACCCCTAAAGATTTTTGGATGTACTGTTTTTGTTCATATTCAAAATCCGAACCAAGGAAAACTTTAGCCTAGAGTAAGAAAATAATTTTTATTGGCTATGCATACATTAAAAAGGACACAAATATTTTGAATGTATTTCCAAAAATATTTTTGTGACTATGGATGCCACTTTCTTTGAGAAAACTCTTTTTTTTTTTTGTAATCATCTTCAAGAGGGGATAATACAAGAAAACGATATTCAATATTTAAAAATTGCAAATCTGGATTTCCTAAATAATTTGAAAAATAAACAAATTATAAGAAGAGTAGCGTAACAAAATCCTATTTGAAAATACTAGAAATTGAGGAAAGTAACAAAATAAAATCTGGTA
>PGTU02008596.1:0-19755 GCA_002896215.2 Cicer echinospermum
GGATTTTTAAATCGTTAGATCCAAGTTGAGCAAAAGAGTAGGAGCAGAATATGAGGGACACACGCACAATTTTATACTGGTTCACCCAAAGATGGCTACGTCCAGTCCTCACACCTTGTGAGATTTCACTAACTTTCAAACAGATCGATCCTCAACCCGAGGATGATTACAAACTGTGTATTATCAAGCTTCACCAAGCTTACAATCAAATTTCAAATATTTCCAAGCTTCACTCACTAGGAAATTACAAAGTAGAATGAGAGTGATTGATACTTAATACTTTCTCAAATGATATACAAAGATATAGTGTAGGATCAAAGAAAGTAATAAGAGAGGATGTGATTTGCTTCTTGAAAGCTTTAAGATACTTGATCTTTTTATGTAAGTGTGTTGTGTATCTTCCAATGGAGAATGCATTTTATAGAGATCCAAGCCCTTGATGACCATTGGAGCTCATTTTCAAATGATCCAAGGTTTTCATCATAATTACAGAACTGCCACTCAGCTTGTTAGGCTTAGGCAGATCCCATCCTCACGCAGCATAGCTTTGATCTTGACATGTCCTTGCTTTTTCTCTTTAATCAGAGTGCAAGGCTGTTTCTGAGCTGCATTTTTCGAAGACTTTAAGGTCTAGGTTGGCTTCACCTTTTGAGGTGATGTTGACAAGAGAGAAAAAGCCACCCTATGACATAGGACTGTCATACTCAGTCTGAGGATCAGATCTGGCAGCAACATGTGATCTTCCATTTTTGGCTTGTTTCAAGTTGCCTTTTGTTAACTTGACTTCTTCATGAATTAAAACGTGCAAGCCCATTAAATGTTCAGACTTTGACCTTTGCACATGCTTGATAGGTTGTTTTCACTTTTGCTGGCCTATCCTCTGCCTATTCTGCCATCCTCTACATACTAGATCTAGCCATATTCATCTTTTTCTTTTGACCTTTTGACTCTTAATTTTAAATGCTTTGTTTATTCAAGTTTGACATTGTTATGCATTTGAATAAACACATTTGTTCTGGTGAGAGATCAGATTGTCCAAATCTGGAGTTTTTCAAATTGCAGCCCATCCTCACGTTTGCAGCGATTTCCATCCTCACGTGGGTTTTCAATCCTCAGGCCAAAATCACATTTTCCTTCTTTTTGCCTTAATGATTAATAACCTATTATCTTAAATGAATACACTTAAGAGCACATGTTGGTCATTAACCACAATCATAATCTCTTAAGTAATTTTGTTATCATTAAAATCATTTGAGAGATTTTGTCTCAACAATCTCCCCCTTTTTGATGATGACAAAATTCTTTAGATTATGATTTTAAATAAGACAAAGATAAAATGTTTATGCTCCCCCTCAATTATATGTGTAATAATTTTTAAATCTAAAAATCATTACTCCCCCTAAATGTATGTCAAAGTGTTGAAATAACATGATTCTAATCATACAAATGACATCATGATAATTAGATAATCATTTAAAGATTTGTTCAACAAAGCATAAACATGGGTTCATAAGCAACATAACTATTCAACTTAACAGCACAATAATTAAACAGTTTTAATAGCATGAACCAAAAAGCATAATCACTAAACATAAAACATAATCATAAAACATAATCATTCTCCCCCTGAATTTGGCAGCAGCAAAAAGAAATAACAACAGATTTAATCTGAGGAGGCTGGTTCATCTGATGAGGATGAAGGAGATGGAACATCAGAGGTTGGTTGGGCTGGTAGCTCAGGAGGATGATCTCCAGGAGCAATAGTAGGAACCAAGTGTTTGGTAACCCATTCAAGAATGAGCCCAAACTGAACCAAAGAGTTCTGAAAATGAGTGAAGCGCTGAAGAATTTTCTTCTGGTCTTTCCTAATTAATTTGAGGAGTTTCATCTGCTTTTTGTTGTCCCTAATCCTTGTGCTAGGAACCGAGCCTTTAGGCTGATCATTTACACTGGAACTCTTATTCTGAGAGCTCCCAGCCTTGTCCTTTGACTGGTTATGAGTTGTGGCAGTAAAGAAGGAGTCAAGGGAACTGAACACACCTGTAACCTCAGGGAGAGGTTGAACAGTTTTGTCAAAGTGTACAGCAGGAGGAATTTGTTGCGAAAAATCTGGTGGAGGGATTACATCTTCATCCACTGGCACAGTGGGAGGAGAAACCATAGGCACATCCGTTGGAGATGGAGGATAAGGTAAATTCAGATCAAAGTATAACTCCTCACCATCTTCCATATGTTGAGGAGAAGTTGATTTTGAGGCATCCTCGGGGATAGGATCGACTTCACGAAAGGGAGTCAGTTTGTGGATTGGTGTAGACTGAGTTGTTGTGGGGACAGGTGAGGCAGGAGAAGGAGTAGTATCAGGAGAGTTACGCAGTGGAGAGGTTGGTTCTGGAATAAGTGGTGATGGTATATCCTCAGGTGGAGGATGAGGGGTTTCATCTTCAGAGTTTTGAGAAACAGAGGAAGGACGAGTTTTTCTTTTCTTTGAGGCAGGACGGTCATCATTTTGAATCTTCATCTGTTTAATGTTCTTCATAGAAAAAGTGTTGTTGAAGTGGATGGAATGTTCATCCTCAAGTGGGATTTTGAAAAATTTGAAGATTTTTGTCAAAATCATCCCATAGGGAGCAGATCGTCCCAATACAACAGCATTCAGCATGAAGGTAAAAATAACATGACCCAAATGAAGAGGAGTACCAGTAATCACATGATGAATAATCATCAGATCCAGTTCTGTGACTTTCTCAAAACTGCCAGCCCGGGGAGTGATGGAGTGGACACAGATATTGTGAAGGATGCGACACAAGGGTACGAGGTTGGAGGCCACCAACGGTTTAGGAGGTTTGATGAGGGTGTTTTGGAGCACAGAGGTCCTAGTGATGACACACTGTGAATACCATGTCTCAGATAAGCAGTGAGCTCCTTCATCACGTATATCAAGTATTTGACATAGTGTGGTGGGATTAATTTCCATATGAACCCCTTTCAGTACCATACTGAAATTAGTCATGTCTTTTGATCCTTTTGAAGCGGCATAGAAAGCCCTTACTAGACGTGGGTACTGTGGTTCATTGATTTTGAAGAATGAGGTCCAACCAAGTTGTTCAAACATTTCTTCAATGTTGAACCCTCCTTGTTTGATATCAGCAAGGTCAATGATTTTTCCATTTACCACTGACTTGTTTTGCCATTTGGAAGTGTAGACAGTTTCTAATTCGGCTGAATCAAACAGTGAAGCATTTTCAGAAATTTTTGTGGATGATGAAGGGGGTTTTGGTGAAGATGGTTTGGCCTTTTTGGGAGTTGAAGTTTTGGAATTTGATTTTGCAGGAGGAGGTTGTTGTGCTGGTTCAATAGGAGGAGTGGTCTCTGAATCATCAGAGTTGATGACATGAATCGTATTATCCTGAGGAGGTGCCTTATTGGTCGAAACGGCTCCAAACATGATTCTGGAGGAGCACCTGGAAGGAGTTGAGGAGGAGGATTTTTTGACGATTTTTGGAGTAATAGAAGGAGAGGAGCTTTTGGATGGTTGAGATGAAGAAATAGTGTTCATGGAAGTTTCTTCAGATTGATTTTCTTCATTATAATCTGACTCAATGCTTGAGTAGACGTCTTGGTTTTTCTCTGGTTGTTGGCAGGATTTTTTGCGCTTTACAGTCATTTTGATTCGAGCCATTGATACAAGAAGGTGAGGGAAGAAACTGTTGAGTGATGAAAGGTTTTCTGGGCAAAAGGTTGATGAGTGAAAATGAACGAGGATGGGAAACAAATAGACGAGGATGGGAAATGAACAAGGAGATCGTGTGAGGAAACGTGTGAGGGACCGTGAGGAAACGTGAAGGGGACAGAGAAATTAAATGCGCCGTAGCCTAGAAAAACTAGCGTGATGATGGATTAGACATGTAGCCGTTCTGCATTAAATGCATGGCGTGAAGTACGGAGGCATGCGCCACGCGTACTGCCCAATGAGAGAGAAGGGCGCGTGCTCTCTTCCTAGGTTGACCTGTCACATGAAGTTACACCAATAAGGACATTCCGTCCTCTGGTGGTTTTGTTATCCTCACAGGTTTAACTAAAAATGTAAATACTTATTTAAAATAACAACATATATTAATTAAAAAATATGAAAAATACAATAAAAAATGTAGTAAAATAATAAAGAGCATAACAAGATAGATCAATTAATTTTAGACAAATTAATAATTGAAAGTTCATCTAAGATCTTTTTGAACCTATCCTCTTGGAGAGGTTTGGTAAAGATATCTGCTAATTGATTTTCAGTGTCAATAAAAACCAGTTCTAAATCCCATTTTTGCACATGATCTCTTATAAAATGATGTTTAATTTCAATGTGCTTAGATCTAGAATGTTGAATGGGATTTTTAGAAAGATTTATTGCACTTGTATTATCACAGAGGATGGGAATTTTTGCGTACCTTAGCGAGTAATCCTCAAGCTGATTTTTTATCCAGAGCAGTTGTGAACAACATTGAGTGGCTGATACATACTCTGCTTCAGTAGTTGAAATAACAATGGTACTTTGTTTTTTGCATGACCAACTTATTAGGGATTTACCAACAAATTGGCAAGCACCACTTGTGCTTTTTCTTTCAACTTTGTCTCCCGCGTAGTCGACATCACAATAAGCTATGAGGTCAAGATTGGAACATTTCTTGTACCAAATTCCCAGATTTATAGTGCCAACAAGGTATCTAAAAATCCTTTTTACAGCTGTGAGATGAGATTCTTTAGGAGAGGATTGAAATCTTGCACAAAGACCGACTGCAAAGACTATGTCCGGTCTGCTTGCTGTTAAATACAACAAGGATCCTATCATCCCTTTGTATTCCTTTTCAGAAATTGGAGTTCCTTCATCATTTTTGTGGAGTGTGGAGGATGGGTGCATTGGAGTTCCCATACTCTTGGCTGAACTCATGTTGTATTTTTTGAGCAAATCCTTGGTGTATTTTTCTTGTGAGATAAAAATACCATCCTCTCGTTGTTTGATTTGTAAACCAAAGAAGAATTTCAATTCCCCCATCATACTCATCTCAAACTCACTTTGCATGAGTTTTGAGAATTCTTTACACATTTTTTCATTTGTGGATCCAAATATAATGTCATCGACATATATTTGAACAATCAATAAATCCTTAGTGTTTTCTTGAAAAGAGTAGTATCAATCTGTCCTCTAATGAATCCATTTTCTTTTAGAAAAGAACTTAACCTCTCATACCAAGCTCTAGGAGCTTGCTTTAAACCATAAAGAGCTTTAGAGAAGTTTGAACACATGGTTTGGTCGTTTTTCATCCTCAAAATCCAGGAGGTGATGACATACACTTTTCATTTTAAGAACATTCAAAAGCACTTTTCACATCCATTTGGAATAGTTTTATACCTTTATGAGTAGCATAATCTAAGAGGATTTCTTATTGCTCAAGTCTTGCTACGGGTGCAAACGTTTCATCATAATCTATTCCTTTCTTGTTTGGTTGTACCTTGTGCGACTAGTCTGGCTTTATTCTAATGACTTCTCCATCTCATTTAGTTTGTTTCTAAATTCCATTTAGTCCAATAACAGATTTGTCCTAGCGGATGGGGTACAAGATTCCATACCTTGTTTCTTTCAATTGTGAGAGTTCTTCCATCATAGCTTCACCCATGATTTGTCACCAATAGCTTGATCAATTGTCTGGGTTCAATTGTTATAGCATGGCCATGGTTGGAAGTATTTTCCCTTAAGAGTTTCTGGTTCTCACACCATCTTCAGTATTCCCAATGCTAGATCTAGAGGATGATTGTGACTGTTTCCATCCTCTTGGAAGTTGTTGAGAGGTTGGATCAGACTCATCCTCTACGTGAGGATCGGGTACTGTGTGAGGGATGAATTTTCATCTTCTTCATCCTTATCCTTTTTCTCTAAACACAAGTCATCAAACTCATCAAAAATAAACATGCATGGATTCCTCCACAGTTTGAGTCTAAGATTATATATTCTATAACCTTTTGACGTTGTGGAGTATCCTAGAAAATTTCATTTGTGGATTTGGATCAAACTTTCCCAATTTTCTTTATTATTTAGAATGTAGCAATAATACACCCAAATATGTGAAAATAGGAAATATTTGGTTTTCTCCTTTTCCATAATTCATATGGAATTTTGTTCAAATTTTTTCTAATGGATGTACGATTTGAAATATAACAAGCGGTATTAATGGCTTCGGCCCAAAAATATTTTTCAAGTTGCTTCATTTAAAATGTTCTAGCCATTTCTTGTAAAGTTCTATTTTTCCTTTCAACAACCCCATTTGTTGGGGAGTTCTTGGACAAGAAAAGTTGCGAGAAATACCATTTTCTCACAAGATTTTTAAAAGATTCATTTTCAAATTCACCTCCATTGGTCACTTCTCACCGAGACAATTTTTGAACCTTTTTCATTTTAAATTTTTTGCAAAAATGGTGGAATTGCCTCAAAGGCTTCATCTTTGTGTTTTAAAAATAGAAACCCAAGTAAACGGGAAAAATCATCAACAAGTACAAAGCCATATTTTTTTCCACTAGGACTTGGAGTTTTGATAGGACCAAAGAGATCAATGTTGAATGAGTTCAAGAGGATATTTGTTGAAACAAAGTTTTTAGAGTGAAAACTACTTTTAACTTGTTTTTCCTTTCACACAAGCTTCACAAACTTTGTCTTTTTCAAAATTAATTTTTGGAAGACCTTTTACTAATTCTAAATTTGCCAATTTAGAAATAGTGTTTAAGCTTGTGTGACCGGCTCGTTTGTGCAAATCCATTTATCTTTTTCAATGAAACAAAACAAGATTCAGTAGGTAAATCATCAAGATAAAGTTCATATAAATTCTTTTTCTAAAACCGGAGAAGAAAACTCTACCCGAGGATGAGTGCTTAACCTACACATAGAGTGGGCTTAAAAATAACTTCAAAACCACTATCGCACAATGACTAATGCTTAGCAAGTTATGTTTCAAAGCCATCCACATATTGAACATTTTCAATTTTTTGCAGAATTATTTCCCAATAATACATGTTCCTTTATTGAGCTTTATCATTATTACCAATGTGATTGATCCTCCATTCCTTTATCTCCATGACATGAAGCAATGCTTATCTCCCGTCATATCCTTGAGCAACCACTGTCCAAGTACCAAGGTTTTCTTTGTTGATTAGAGGATGAACCTGTTTTAGAGTTTAAAAGAGACTTAGGTACCCATATAGTGTTGTCCTTGTTGGTTAGTTTTTCCTCTTTTGAGGACATTCCTTTATGATGGCAAATAGAATCATGGTGCCCATGTTTACCACAGAATGAGCATGCTGCCTTTTCATTGTTAGCTTTCTTCTTAGCATTGACAACTTTTGAAGTATGCCCAAGTTTTTTGCAAAAGGTGCATTTAGGCCTATCCTCTCTTTTTAGGCAAGAAAAATTTTTCATATTAATTTTTGTTTTTGAGAGCTTTTAAACCAATTCCAGCCTGTCAAATATTCCAGATTGGGAACCCCATTATCTTTTGAAATGTTTCGTAGATTTTGACAAAGTTGGAAATATCATTTTTTAGTTCCCTAACCTCAGTTTCCAAAAAATTTCCTGTTTCTGTATCCTCGTCAGGAGGATGCGTTTCAAGAATTCTTTGTTTCTCAGAATTTTGAAAGTGAGATTGCTGCAAATCTTGAATGATTTTAACATATTCATCATTCTTTTTCTGTAGCTCTTCATTTGTTTCTTTATTCTCAACAAGTTGATTTTTTTGAAAATGCATCTTTGAGACAAAGTGATGAGTCATTTAAAAGGCTATCAAATTCAATTTCTAATTTTTCACAATTAGGGCATAGATCAGAATACTTACCTTTTCATTTTCTGATTTTGCCCATGAGACATAGGTTGGCCTCTTCTTCCTTTTCTTGCTCGAGGATGACTCATCACTATCATCCCAAGTGATCATCATGGATTTGTTTTTGTATGGAAATTGTCTAGAGTTCCTTTTGTTGAGAGGACACTCAGTTTTATAGTGTCCCATTCTTGTTGCATCCATAACAAGTTATTTGACTTTTGTCAATTTTTTCTTTTTGAGGAGGTCCTCTATTATGTCCTTTTCTATTAGCATCCTCTGGATTTTTCTGGAAATTAGAACGAGGTCATCCTCATCCTCAGACAGAGATACTCTGCGTTTTCCTTTGTTATGACATCTTCATTCTTCTTGGAAGTTGAGCTTTTCTGTTTGGCTGGTTTTTAGAGCAATCATTCTTCCCTTTTTGTTTGGTTTATCAGCCAACAACAATCGTCATGAGCTCTTAGAGTTCCCACCAAATCTTCTAATTTCATTGTTGGTCAAATCTCTTGCTTCTGTAATGGCAGTTACCATTGGCCTCCATTCTTTTGGTAAACTTCTTAGGATCTTTCTTATCCTTTCTGAACGGAGTATACTTTTCCAAGAGATCTCAAGTTATTCAATATGATGGTTAACCTTGAGAAATTTCATCAAATAGTTTCATCCTCCTTCATTTCGAAATAATTCGAAATCCCCTTACTCCCATATCTATCCTTGCTTCTTTTACATGACTTGATCCTTCATGATGAATTCTTAGAGTATCCCATAGCTCTTTAGCGTTTTTGCATTCTTCAACTCTGTCATACTCTTCCACTGCTCAAAGCACACGTTAGAAATAAATGAGCTTTAGAGTTTAGGAGTACCTTTGCATTTCATCAGCCGTCCATTGTGCTTGAGGTTTGTCATCGGAGGTTGCATATGCGTTGTTGGTCCTGATGACGTGATCTCCATTTTCCACCACAGACCACATGTTGTTGTCTTGTGATATGAGAAATAGCCTCATCTTACCTTTCCAATGATAGTAATCTGTACCATCAAAGTAGGGAGGTCGGCTGGATGATCCTCCTTCAGGATGTACTTAGCTTTTGACATTTTTCTTTTTGGATCTTTTTCTCTTACACTGTTAGGTGTATATTTTAGAGAACCTTGCTCTGATGCCAATTGTTGTAGCTAAATATCACTAGAAGGGGGGTTGAATAGAGATTTTGCTGTTTAAAAATAATTTTTAAGTGTTTTAAAAAACTATCCTCTCGCTGAGGATGGCTAGCTCGAGGATGGGATTTTAAATCGTTGGATCTAAGCTGAGCAAAAAAAGTAGGAGTAGAATATGAGGGACACACACACAATTTTATACTGGTTCACCCAAAGATGGCTACGTCCAGTCCTCACACCCTTGTGAGATTTCACTAACTTTCAAACAGATCGACCCTCAACCTGAGGATGATTACAAGCTGTGTATTATCAAGCTTCACCAAGCTTACAATCAATTTTCAAATATTTCCAAGCTTCACTCACTAGGAAATTACAAAGTAGAATGAGAGTGATTGATACTTAATACTTTCTCAAAGGATATACAAAAGATATAGTGTAGGATCAAAGAAAGTAAGAAAAGAGGATGTGATTTGCTTCTTGAAAGCTTTTAAGATGCTTGATCTTTTTATGCAAGTGTGTTGTGTATCTTCCAATGGAGAGCTTGAAGTAACAATGTCGATTTACAAGAAAGGGGGGTTTTGAATTGTAAATGCACCTTTTAAAAATTCCTGTTTAAAACTTAAGAAAATAACTCAAGATTGACCTTGGTTGTGAAAACAGAAAACGGAGAACGTTCTTGGTTTATGTTATAAAACAGAGAACGTTCTTTAATTAGCAGAGAATCAGTTTATACTTTATCTCAAATGATTAATGCAGTATAATAAAGAAGGAGAAAGAAAAGAGAATACCACACAAAGATTTATCCTGGTTCACCCAACGTGGGTTACGTCCAGTCCTCACACTGTGAGATTTTCCACTAAGTGTTTAAAATGAAGAACCTTCTTAATCTTACAACACCTAGAATAAATCAACCTTGATCTATTTCTTTCTTAATTACTTTCCACCCAGAAAGCAATCACAACACCTATCTAACCTTGATAGGAAGCAATCTTAAACAAACTATAACGAAACTCTTATAGTTTGAGTTTTTACAAATGATTGATTTTGACAGAATCTGATATTGCTCAACTCTTGTTTGAGAATAGATTCTTTACAGAGTATCTAATGACAATTTCGCAACTGATATATGAATGAGCAGCAGTGGCTGTTTCGCGAATTTGCAGAAAGTAATGTTTCCTCTGTTTTGCAGAATTTCAAGCTTAAGTGTGATTGTATAATGTTGATTACTTGGCACTTGAATTTCTTGCTGAGAACTGAGATAATGGCCTTCTATTTATAGGCTGGAGATGTACGAAATAGCTGTTGGAGAGGCCATGCTTTTTTGACCAAAACATTATTTTTAGAATAAAAATAATGCTGCTTTGAAAACAGCTTTTTGACTTTTGATGTTTTAGCTTTTGAAAGCACTTCTGTCCTTTCTTTGACATTTTCTTCATTGATCTTGGATGGTACATTATTTGTCTTGAGTCTTGAGTGAAGCTAGAGGAGGTTGGAGAAGATTTGAATCGAATTGCAGACTGAAACAGAGAGGATGCAAGGCTGCTGTTGATGTGCAGAAAACGGAGAATGATTAACGTTCTTGGTTTTATCAGTTTGAACGTTCTTGAGCTTCAATAATCATTCTGGAGTTCCCGTTTTGAATGTTCTGTATTTCCTTTGTTCTAGTCTTGTCATATACCTAGTTTGATCAAGTTTTCTTGACATTTGAATTTTGGAGTTCTTAAGCCGTCATGACTTTTGTCCATGTTTGAACTCTTTAATCTTTGGCGATCAAATGTCCTTTTTGAGTCTGGATTATTTGTACTTGTTCCTTGCCATGTGTTTGTTAGATATGAGTGATTTCCAGAGCAGATTCTTTGTTAACGATGTAGATAAACTTTGAACAACATGCTGTGATGAACTTTTTCGAGGCTGTAGCTCTTTCTCTGTTTTAGTGTTCTTGTTGCTGTTTGCTTTGCTTGATTCTGTTCTTAATTAAATCCACTCAAAAGCACAAGTTAAATTAACATAACATTTAGAATCATAATTAACATTCTTAATTAACCTTTGTTTATTTTCATCAAAACTTTAAAATAGAGAGTTTGTCTCAACAATCTCCCCCTTTTTGATGATGACAAACATGTTAATTTAGATTTTAATTTGATTCTATTATAAAGAGCTGTAACAGCTCCCCCTCAATTTGTGCATTTGTTAATTCAACATAAGATAAACTTTTTTAAATGCAATCAGAAGGAGTTTCATTAAAGATAACACAAGTTCATTAATTTTGGCAAAGATACAAAAAAAAAGTAGAACAACAAGAGAACAGTAAAAGAAAATCTAAACTTAATTCTCCCCCTTTGTCATCCAAAAAGACTCAAGGGATAGACCTAAGATGCTAGGGAGGGAGAAGATCCTTCGGAGGAGGAGGATTTTCCAGCAGGAGGAATCTGAGAAGGAGGAGGCACCGGATGAGGAGGCGGAGGTGGAATTCCCAGCTTGGGAGCAAGATGATCAGCCATCCAAGTTCTGAGTAGAGCAGTCTCTTGATCATGCTGAATTTGTCTTGTGATGATGATCTGGAGAGCGGCCATGATATCAGAGTTTGAGGGTGCAGCTAAGGTGTCAGTGGAGGGAATGTGAGCGGAGGGTTGAGAAGAGGCAGCGACAACTGTGTTGGAGGGAATAGGCATGGCAGATAAGGATGGAGAGAGGCAAAAGAAGATGAAATGGATGGTAGAGGGCCAACAGATGAGGTAGAGTGGTCAGCAGGAGTGGGAAGGTTCAAAAACTGACTTATTCCAAAAATGGAAGAACTGGTTTTCTGTGGTGAAACAAATAGTGGAGACATGGTGGACAGAAGAGGATTAGATAGGAGAGTACTAAAGTTATGTGTAGGGCAGTGAGGTGGTTGAGAAAAAGAGGGAATATGTGAAGGGATAGCGCCAGATGTTTGAGCGAAAAGAGTGGGATGTGATGGGATATGTTCTGGGGAACGTTCTGGAGAGGGTGGAGAACGTTCTGGTGTAGGAGTTTTGTCTGAGATTTCCTTGGGATCAGTAGAAGGAGAAGAAAAAGAAATAGACTTTCTGGAAGGTCGTCTTCCGGCTGATCTCTTCCTTTTGAGAGATACAGGACAGGATGGAAGAGTAGTTGTTGGAGCAGAGGCAGTGTTGCGCATGTGAGATAAATTTTTTGTGGAAAACTTGGAAATTTTGATCAAGGATTTTTCAGATGCAAGAGATACTCCAAAATGCCTGAAGATTTTAGTCAGGACCATGCCATAAGGCACAGTATTCTTTTTGTAATCTTTCTGGGCTGCACAGATCATGTGCTGGAGAATGACATGAGGTAAGTTCAATCTCTTGCAGTTTAACAGATGATAGATGAGCAAGGCGTCATTATCAGAAACGTACTCATGACTTCCACAGTGTGGGAGTAGAGTATGTTGACACATATTGTTGAAGACTTTAGGAAGAGGCTTTAAGTAAGTAGCTAAATAACGTGTGGAGTTTTCTTCAAAAAGTTCAGCCTGCACATCTGTCTTTCTAAGACCTAGAGCTGCATACCAGTTGTCACCATAGACAGATGGCCCTTCTGTTGGAAGTTGGAGAATGTTGGCCAAAATGTCTGGAGTCAATCTGATTTCTACTCCTTTTATTTTGAGATAAAAAGAGATTTGTCAGCAAAGGTTTTGGCGTTGCAATAGAAGGCACGAACGACTTCTGGGAAGAAGGATTCAGAGATCTTTAAGAAAGAGGTCCATCCAAGAGCATCCGTATGGTGCTGAACAGCATTGCCATTCACAACCAGATTATCAAAAATAAAAATTCTTCCTATCCCAACTGGGCGTTGAGCCCATTTTTCATTGAAGAGTTTTGATTTTGCAAGGGAGATTAGAGGAGGAGCATTCTGTTTTGGTTTCTTAGTTGGGGGAGATGGTTCAGAATCAGAGGATGTGGATATAGGGGAAGATCGTTTGGAAGTCTTTTGTGGAGAAGATTTTGGTGGAGGGGCAGTTGGAGAAAGTTCTTGTGATGGTGAACGTTCTTGTGAAGGAGCAGTTGGAGAACGTTCTTGTTCTGGAGAAATTGGTTTTTGACTGTTTTTTAGGTTTTGTTTTGGGGCAAGCGTTTTCTTTCTTTGAGGATTTGGGAGATTTTTTTCGAGCAAGAAACTGAGCAATAGTGATTGTGTTTTTGGTTCTCATGGGTTTAGATGGAGGTTTTGGTTGAGAGAGTGGTTCTGTTTGGTTTGGAGAAGGAGAAACAATGTCATTTAACGATCTCCGTTTTTGATGAGGAGGAGTTGCGTGTGAAGGTTCAGAAGAGAAAGCCGATTTTGAGGGTGTCGAAGGGTTAGTAGTCGTTGGTGGATTTTGTGGTGGAGGAGTTGGTACTGTAGGCATCGGTTCAGATTGTGTTGGAGATTTTTCTACCGGAGGACACGATTCAGAAGAGTCATCACTCTCAGAGTCTGAAATGATAAAGTAGTAAGGTTTAGGGTTCATGGACTTTGATGTTCCAATGCCAGACTGGACGCGCATGGAGCGGCGTGGAGGGGTGATTCTGGTGCGAAGATGAGGAGGCACTTGAGCGTAGTTTGGTGTAGGTCGAGTGTATAGTGGTGGAAGAAAAGTAGACAGAGGCATGAGATTTAGAACTTCTTGACTGTTTTGAGGAGATGGAGAGGCAGAAGATGAGTGTGGTGGTGAAGGGCGAGGTGGTGGAGAGGGAGAACGCTCTCTGGATTGGTATGATGACGATGAAGAGGGTGGTGTACAGATGGAGGCATTTTTTTCGTGCAGCCTGTTTGGTTCGAGCCATTTTTGTTTTTCTGGGAGGAAGATGATGAAGAAGATGAACAGTGAATGTGATATAGAGAAAGAGAGATGATTCCAGCTTTTGGGGAAAAGGAGGTGGGAAGAGGAGCAGTTTCCTGACTTGAGTGGATAGGGAGAAAAAGGTGGAGTAATGATGAGTTTGTACCTAGGAAAAAGGGAAAAGCATTTTGGGGGATTGGAGAGAGTATGTGTCAGCATGCTAACACCAGACACAAGGGCACGTGTAATAAATGCCAAGATTTCCCTTTTTACTTTTGAGAGGGAAAAGCAGACTGTTGCTTTTTCCAGAACGGAGAATGATGAATCGCGAAACGGAGACTGATAAACGATCTCCGTTTTCTGCAGAAGCAGATTTCAACCAGAATTTTCTGGATTTTTCATGATTCTCAGTTTTTCTTTGATTGAATTAAAACTATCCTCCACAAGAGGCTTAGTGAAAATGTCAGCAAGTTGATTTTGAGTATCAACGAAGATCAATTCAACGTCTTTCTTATTGACATGATCACGAATAAAATGATGTTTTATCTCAATATGCTTTGATCTAGAATGCTGAATAGGATTTTTAGACAGATTAATAGCACTTGTATTATCACAATAAATTGGAATATTGGAATAGCTTACAGAGTAATCTTGAAGTTGGTTCTTGATCCACAAAACTTGTGAACAGCAGTTTGCAGCTGACACATATTCAGCCTCAGTTGTGGATAGTGCTATGGTGTTCTGTTTTCTGCATGACCAACTGATTAATGCTTCACCTAGGAACTGACATGCTCCACTTGTGCTTTTTCTTTCAACTTTGTCTCCAGCATAATCAGCATCACAGTATGCTATAATATCAAAATGGGAACCTTTTCTATACCAAAGACCAAGATTAGTTGTTCCAACGAGATATCTAAATATGCGTTTAACAGCAGTTAAGTGGGATTCTTTTGGCGCTGATTGAAATCGAGCACATAATCCTACTGCAAACACAATATCTGGTCTGCTAGCAGTTAGATATAGCAGAGAACCGATCATTCCACGATATTCTTTTTCAGAGACAGATTTGCCATTTTCATCTTTTTTCTAAGGAAGTGGATGGATGCATGGGAGTTGTCATAATTTTTGACTCATTCATTTTATATTTGATCAACAGATCTTTGATATATTTTTCTTGACAAACAAAAATGCCTTTTTCGTATTGTTTGATTTGTAAACCAAGAAAATATCTTAATTCCCCCATCATGCTCATTTCAAATTCACTTTGCATAAGTTTTGAGAAATCTTCACATAGTTTTTCATTAGTTGATCCAAAAATGATATCATCCACATATACTTGAACAATGAGTAATTCATTTCCTTCAGTTTTCTTGAATAAAGTAGTATCGATTTTTCCTCTTTGAAAATTGTTCTCGATCAGAAATGAACTCAGTCTTTCATACCATGCCCTTGGTGCTTGTTTTAAGCCATAAAGAGCTTTGGTAAGTTTGAAAACATGATTTGGTTTTGCTTGGTTTTCAAATCCTGGGGGCTGTTTTACATACACTTGTTCATTTAAAAAACCATTTAAGAAAGCACTTTTTCACATCCATTTGAAACAGTTTGATGAGTTTATGAGATGCATATGCAAGAAGTATTCGAATAGCTTCTAACCTTGCAACTGGAGCAAAGGTTTCATCATAGTCTATACCTTCTTGTTGATTGTAGCCTTGAGCTACTAATCTTGCTTTGTTTCTCACGACCTTACCTTCTTCATCAAGCTTGTTTCTGAATACCCATCGAGTGCCAATAACAGTTTGATCTAAAGGATCTGGTACTAGAGTCCAAACTTCATTTTTCTCAAACTGTAGAAGTTCTTCCTTCATGGCGTTAATCCAAGATTGATCAGTAATAGCATCTTTGATTGACTTTGGTTCAATCTGAGATATCATTGCCATGCTGTCGTCATCATTTTTGAATGATCTTCTGGTTCGGATTCCATCAGCTGTGTCTCCAATGATCTGAGTTTGAGGATGATCTCCAATGGTTTTCCAGCTTTTTGGTGGAGAATGAAACGGAGATTGTTTATCAATCTCTGTTTTCTGCAGACTTGTTTCCTGCTGTGTTTCATTTTGAGTTTCTTCTTCCTCATCCTTTTTACTTATATCTAGATCATCAAACTCATCAAACAATATATGCATACTAATTTCAACAACATTAGTTCTTAAATTGAACACTCTATAACCTTTAGATTCGGTTGAGTATCCAAGAAAGATGGCTTTATCGGATTTTGCATCAAATTTTCCAATAGGATCTTTGTTGTTTTAGTATGTAACAGTAACAACCAAAAATATGAAAGTAAGAAATGTTTGGTTTTCTGTTTTTCCAGATTTCGTACGGAGTTTTGTTGATGATTTTTCTGATAGATACACGATTCAAGATATAGCAAGAAGTGTTTATGGCTTCTGCCCAAAAATAACTTTCAACATTTGATTCTTCTAAAATAGTTCTTGCCATTTCTTGTAGTGTTCTATTCTTTCTTTCAACAACTCCATTTTGTTGTGGAGTTCTTGCACATGAAAGATTGTGAGATATACCAAGTTCATCAAAAAGGCTTTTTGAATGAGGCATTTTATGAATTCTCCTCCATGATCACTCCTTACAGAGATGATGCTGGAGTCCTTTTCATTCTGCACCTTTTTACAAAATGTTTTAAATGATTCAAATGCATCATCTTTTTGTTTTAAAAATAGAACCCATGTAAATCTTGAGAAATCATCACAATAACAAAGCCATACTTCATTCCTCCTAGGCTTGTTGTTTTGACAGGCCCGAATAAATCTATGTGAAGTAGTTCAAGAGTTCTATTTGTTGATACAAAATCTTTTGTATGAAAGCTGCTCTTGACTTGCTTACCTTTTGCACAAGCTTCACAGATTTTGTCTTTCTCAAAATTAAGTTTTGGTAAACCTCTAACAAGATCAAGTTTGGAGATTTTTGAAATAGTTTTCATGCTGATATGTCCAGCCCTTTTTATGCCAGATCCATTTATCTTTATTGATTGATATAAAGCATGATTCATCAGGTAATTCATCCAAATATATCACATATAAATTTTTCTTTCGCTTACCAGAGAACATAAGTTTTCCAGTTCTGGCCATCTTGATTTCACATACCTTTGGCTTGAAAGTGACTTCGCATCCATTGTCGCATAACTGACTTATGCTTAATAGATTGTGTTTCAATCCTTCCACGTATTGGACATCATTTATTTGAGCAGAGTTTGTCTTACCAATTGTTCCATTTCCCTTAATTTGAGCTTGATCATCATTTCCAAATGTGACCGAACCACCATCCTTCTTGCTGAAGGTTATGAAACAATTTCTATCTCCTGTCATGTGCCTTGAACAACCACTGTCCAAGAACCAAGGCTTTCTCTTTGTATTTTGAAAACCAACCTGCAGGTGATATCATTTCAGTTTTAGGTACCCACTTTGTTTTGGGTCCTTGAGAGTTAGTTTTTAAGTGGTATGTCATTCTTGTTTTGGAAGCAGCTGTGTTGTTTGTTGATTTTGAAATGGGTTTAGCAATATATGATTTAGGAGAGTTGAACTTTGGTTTAACAGATGTTTTGAAACGTTCAACTTGTAACTTTGAACTTTCTCTGTTTGGGGAACAAACTGGAGAACATTCTCCGTTTTGCTGTTTTTTTGAAACAATCTTGACAGGATGATTCTCATGTTTAAAAAGCTTTTTCTTTTTGATTTTTTCATCCCTTTTCCTGAAGTAGCATGCAAACTCTAGATGTCCAAGTTTTCTACAGTATGAGCATCTAGTCTTGCATTTTTCTTCCTTTCTTTCTGGGACAAAGAAGTTTTCATAAAGTTTGGTTTTTTTGAGTTTGATTGAAACCAAGACCAGCTTTATCAAAAATTCCTATTTGAGATCCCATGATGTTATGAAAAGTTTTCAGTGGCTTTAATGAAGTTCAGTAAATCAGTTTTGAGAAGTTCATTTCATTTTTGAGTTGAACGTTCTCCGTTTGTTAGCGCAGAATGTTCTTGACATTCTTCACTTTCAAAAACTCTTGTTTCTTTCAATTCTTGAATCATCTTTTTTTAGCAAATTATTTTCAGTTTGATTTCTTTCCTTCTCTTCTTTTTCTTTATAAAACTGTTCTTTCAGAGAACTACATTTTTGAATAAGGAGATTTGAGTCATTTAGCAAGTTATCAAATTCATTTCCCATTTGTTGACATAAATGACATGGTTCAGAATTCATTACCTCATCTTCCTCTGTTTTTGCCATCAAGCATATGTTGGCTTCTTCTTCCTCTTCTTCTGTTTCTGATTCCTCTGAATCATCCCATGTTGCCATCATTGATTTCTTTTTGAAGGGAAATCGTTTTGGTGGATTTTTGTTTGATGGACATTCTGCCTTGTAATGTCCCAATTTGTTGCATCCAAAGCATGTGACTTGACTCTTGTCAATCTCTGTTTTGGGATTTCTGTTTTGAAATCCCTTTTTGATTTGATCTCTTCTTCTCATCATTCTTTGAATTCTTCTAGTGAGAAGCGCGATTTCATCAGCATCTCCTTGTTCATTCTCTTCTGATTCCTCTTCAACTGGAACTGTGATTTTTTCTTGAGAGACTTTCAGTGCTATTGCCTTTCCTTTCTTGACTGGTTTGTCTTCTTGCAATACTATCTCATGAGCTCTTAGAGTTCCAATTAGTTCTTCCAGAGGCAGTGACTCAAGGTTCTTGGCTTGGCTTATAGCTGTCACCATTGGTCTCCAAATGATTGGGAGACACCTCATGATTTTTCTTACTCTTTCTTGCACAGTATAGGCTTTGCCAAGAGAACGCATTTCATTTACTATTGTGGTGAATCTTGAGTACATTTCATCAATGGTTTCTCCTTCTTGCATTTCAAACAGTTCGAATTTCCTTATACCAATGTCTATTCTTGTTTCTTTGACATGGCTTGTTCCTTTCATGATGAGTTTGCAATGTATCCCAGACTTTCTTTTGCAGTTGTGCATTCATCTACCCTTTCACTTTCTTCCCTGCTTAAAGCACATGATAAGAATAATTGAGCTTTAGAATTTAGAAGTACCTTAGCTTTATCTTCTGTTGTCCAATCTGCTTCCTTTTTTAGAGCAGGAATTCAAGTCGTCTTGATCGACCCTTGGTGTGAAATCTCCATCTGTGATGATGCGCCACATTCCTGTGTCCTGAGATTTTAAGAACAACTGCATTTTGTTTTTCCAAAAATAATAGTCTGATCCATCAAAGAATGGAGGTCGATTTGAGGATCCTCTTCAAACAATGTATTTGCTTTCGACATTCTCTAGATCTTTTCTCTAACACTTGTTAGGTGTTTTTGAACTTTTTAGAGACCGAGCTCTGATGCCAATTGAGTAGTACAATGTCGATTTACAAGAAAGGGGGTTTGAATTGTAAATGGCACCTTTTAAAAATTCCTGTTTAAAAACTTAAGAAAATAACTCAAGATTGACCTTGGTTGTGAAAACAGAAAAACCGGAGAACGTTCTTGGTTTATGTTATAAAAACAGCGGAATGTTCTTTAATTAGCAGAGAATCAGTTTATACCTTTATCTCAAATGATTAATGCAGTATAATAAAGACGGTAAGAAAAGGAAGAAATACCTAACAAGATTTTATCCTGGTTCACGTTATGTAAATCTATCAACAGTGGTGTATGCGTTCAGTCTCACAGGTGAGATTCTTCCACTAAGTGTTTAAAATGGGAGAACCTTCTTAATCTGTAACAAACACTAGAATAAATCAACCTTGATCTATTTTCTTTCTTATTGTACTTTCCACCATAGAAAGGCATCGCACAACCACATAATCAACTTGATAGGAACAATCTTAAACGAACTAATAACGAAACTCTTATAGGTTTGAGTTTTATTACATGATTGATGTTGACAGAATCTGATATTGCT
>PGTU02008603.1:0-13559 GCA_002896215.2 Cicer echinospermum
TTTTCTGGGAGAAGGCGCATCATTAGCAAGACCTCCAGCATTCAACGGAACAGCTTATATGTACTGGAAGCACATGATGCTGATATTCCTGGAAGCCAGTGGCATAGACATCCTTGACGCTGTTGAAAATGGCCCATACATTCCCAAGATTGCAGGAACAAATGACTCAATGATTCCCAAGCCTAGAGCCGACTGGTCTGACGACGATAAAAAGAAGGTAGGTTATAATGCTAAAGCTAAGAACATTATAACATCTGCTTTGTGTGGAGAATAATTCTTTAGGGTATCAAACTTCAAATCAGCAAAGGAAATGTGGGACATTCTTCAAGAAACACATGAAGGAACCACAGATGTGAAAAGAGCTCGCGTAAATACACTTATGCACGAATACGAATTATTCAGCATGAAGAAAGACGAATCCATCAGCGATCTGCAGACCAGATTCACACACATTGTAAACAATCTTCACGCACTGGGAAAACAAGTGGACAATGAACAGCAGATTGGAAAAGTTATGAGGTGTCTAACCAGTGAATGGCAGCCCAAAATAACTGCCATAGCTGAATCTAAAGATCTAGCAAAGATGACAACAACAACTTTGTTTGGAAAACTAAGGGAACATGAAATGGAACTGCATCGGTTGGACGAATCAGAAATGGAAAGCAGGAAAAAGAAAGGATTATCCTTGAAGGTTCAAGCCCATCAATCGAAAACTGAATCAGATAGCTGCTCAGATGAATCCAGTAGTGAAACTGAAGAGCCTGAAATCGGGTTGCTTGTCAAGAAATTTAAGAAATTTCTGAAGAAGAAAGACAACAAATTCAGAAAGCCATCCAGCTCCAAGACTAGTGACAACAAGACAATTACATGCTATGAATGTGGTAAAACTGGTCACATAAAGTCAGAATGTTACAAATTGCAGAACAAAAATAGAGCTACAAAACCAAAAGGCAAGGAACTAGTCACCAAAACCAGAAAAGCTTATATTGCATGGAACGACAATGAAACATCCTCTAACATCTTCGGATGAAGAAGAAAGTCAAATTGTGTCTCATGGCAAATACCGATTCAGAATCAGAAAAAATGAGGTTAGTTCACAATCTAATCCAACCTATGATGAGCTACAAGAGCTTTCAATGAACTGCATGATGATTATGTTGAATTCCATAAAACAGTTGTTGAGCACAAAGAAATTCTTGAACAAATGAAAAATGATCATAAAGAAATTGAAAATTATGTGAACAACTGAAAGGATTCACATGACAAATCTGCAAGATGCATTGACTTTGAGAATAATGTCGGCATCATTAAAATTGATTATTGAAGTTGCTAATAGTAAAGATAAACTGAATGTCATACTTAGCAATCAGAGACATGTTCAGAATAATCTGGTTTAAGGAATATACAACCAAATATGCATGTTAAAAGAAATATAAAACAGATATGATATTGGTTATATGCAAACCAGAAATGTCAAACATGGTCAAGAAATCTGCCTATTGCTAAGATATGTGATGACATCTTTACTACACACCAAACACAACATCTCATCCTTTGATGGCAATGTCATTTTGTTGCAGATAAGGACTTTTGTGTCAAATTGCAATTTAAAAATTTAGCCAATAGAGGACTGGAAGCAAGTTTGGAAGCAAGAAATTCTGTGTTTGACACTAAACCATCCAGGACCAATTTAAATTGGGGACCTAAACCAAATTTCTGATTTTGTGTTGGCGGGTGTGCTTGACATCCCACGAAGCATTCATAGGTATCATAAGATATGCGGATGCTCAAAGCACATGACTGTGACAAATCCAAATTCATGTCCTATGACATTAAAGGAAGGAGGCTTTGGTCAATATGGTGACAACAACAGAGGAAAGATCATTGGAATTGGTGACAATCGGCAAATGAATCAACTGCAGTAATCAAAAATGTGTATATAGTGTTGAAGGATTAAATACAACTTACTGAGTATAAACCAGCTATGTGAAAGGTTTTCAAGTAAGTTTCTCTTCACAATCTTGCATTATTGAGCATAAAGATGACAAACACATAAAGCTAGTTGGTGACAGAATTAACAACATTTACATGTTGGATTTCAATTTTGTACCAAGTGCTATATGCTGCTTGTTATCCAATTCAGATGAAACATGGCTTTGGCATAAAAGAATTGCTCATATACATATAAATCATTTGAATAAACTTGTCAGCAAGCAGTTAGTCTTAGGTCTACCAAATAAGAAGTTTTCTAAAGATAGACTGTGTGATTCATGTGAGAAGAGTAAACTGGTTAAGACTCCATTTCCCTCTATAGACTTGGTTAGAACAAATAGAGTTTTGCAACTAGTTCACATGGACCTTTTTGGACCTGCCCAAGTTAAGAGTTTAGGTGGAAACCTGTATGGATATGTGCTGGTTGATGATTATTCTAGATTCACATGGACTTACTTTTTGGCTCATAAAAGTGATACATTCTCAGTTTTTAAAAAGTTTGCTGCTTTAGTTCAAAATGAGAATGATCTGAAAATTGTTTCAATAAAAAGTGATCATGGAGGTGAATTCCAAAATGATCATTTTCAAAATTATTGTGAACTACATGGAATCAACCACATATATTCTGCCCCTAGGACACCACAGCAGAATGGGGTAGTGGAGAGGAAAAATAGATCCCTAGAAGAGTTGGCTAGGACCATGCTTAAGGACTCCAACCTACCTAAGTACTTTTGTGCATATGCAATTAGTACATCCACTCATGTAGTAAATAGAGTTCTCATTAGCCCCCTGCTTAGGAAAACACCCTATTAGCTTTACAAGGGTAGAAAACCAAACCTTTCCTACTTTAGAATCTTTGGTTGTAAGTGCTTTGTGTTGAACAATGGCAAAGAACACCTAGGAAAGTTTGACCCTAAGGCAGATGAAGGTATCATTTTAGGATATTCTCAAACTAGTAAAGCCTATAGAATCTACAACAAAAGAACAAAGACCATAGAAGAGTCAGTTCATGTAAAGTTTGATGAATCGTTTACAGAAAACTTGAACAAAACTCCTTCTAAGGTTGATGACATTTTGGACGAAGTTGTAGAATCTGAACCACTAGAACAACCTATAGCTGACCCTCCAACTAGATCAGACCTTGTAGAACCTATAGAAACCAGTGAGTTGCCTAAGGAATGGAAGTTCAACCGAAACCATCCTTTAGACAACATTATAGGCGATATCTCTAAAGGTGTTGCAACTAGGAGAAGCCTTAGTCAGTTTTGTAACTTTACAGCCTTTGTATCTCAGATTGAACCTAAGAAAATTAAGGAAGCCCTGTTAGATAGTGAGTGGATACTTGCTATGCAAGAGGAGTTAAACCAGTTTGAGAGAAACAAGGTGTGGAGTTTAGTACCTAGGCCAGAGGGTAAGCATGTCATAGGAACCAGATGGGTGTTCAGAAACAAGTTGGATGAGAATGGTGTGATAACAAGGAACAAAGCTAGATTAGTAGCAAAGGGTTATAGTCAAGAGGAGGGAATAGATTTGATGAAACCTATGCCCCAGTAGCTAGACTAGAAGCCATAAGAATTTTATTGGCTTATGCTTGTATAATGGACTTTTATCTTTATCAAATGGACGTGAAAAGTGCTTCTCAATGGTGACCTTCAAGAGGAAGTTTTGTTAGCCAACACCTGGTTTTTGAAAATCTGATTTTCTGATCCATGTGTATAAAGCTTCTCAAAGGCCCTCTATGGTTAAAAACAAGCTCCAAGAGCTTGGTAATGAAGAAGCTCAGCAATTTCCTTATTCAACAAACTTTTTAAGAGAATGTTGACATAGACCCTTTAAACTAAAACACTGGAAACGATATCTTGCTTGTCCAAGTATATGTTGATGAATAATGTTTGGGATCTACAATAATAAACTGTGGCAAAGAATTTGAAAATTTGATGAAGGTAAATTTGAAATGTCAAATGATGGGTGAACTGTCATATTTCTGGGTTCAAATTATACCAAAGCAGCAAGCCATTTTCATTAGTCATCTAATACTGTTTCTGAATTTGATAAGAGAAATTTAACTTTGAAAATCTTAAGTCTCATTTGATACACCCATGAGTCAAGGATAATTTAATCTTTCTTAGCGAGATGAGAAAGGTAAACCTGTAGATGTTACTAGATTTCGTGTATGATGCGATCTCTGCTCTACCTACAGCAAGCGACAGACATATATTTCAGTGTTGGTATGTGTGCCAAGGTATCAATCAAATCCAAAGGATATCCTCACTTCAGTGCAGTTAAGTAAGAGATTTCAGATAACTTGGTAGGAAACTAAAAGTCTTGGATTATGGTATCAAAGGGATCAAATGTACATTGAATTGGTTACTCAGATCAGATTTTGGCGTTGTAACTCGACAGGAAAGTACCTCAAGACTCTTGTCATCTTGCTTGGAAATTCTCTAGTGTCTTGGTTCAGTAAGAAGCAACAAGCATTGCGTTATCTACTGCTGAAGCTGAATATATACAGCTGGGAGCTGTTGTGCTCAGATTCTATGGATGAAACAGCATTTATTGGACTTTGGTGTTGATTTGGGAACAATACCTATCATGTGTGATAACACAAGTGCAATAAGTATAACCAAGAATCCAGTAATGCACTCCAGGACCAAACACATTGAAGTAAGACATCACTTTATAAGAGACCACTTTAAGAATGGAATTATTAAGCTTGAGTATGTTAACACTACGGAACAGTTAGCTGACATCTTCACAAAAGCATTGCCAAGAGAAAATTTTTTGCACATAAGGATGAAACTAGGGATCATTGATCCTAGTGAAGTATGATTTTTGTTAATTCTGGTATTTTTTAGTAATGTTTTCCAATTAAATCGATTTGGAAATCGATTGCCAGCATGGTAAATGGTTTATAAAATCGATTTGGGAATCGATTACGTTGGCCCAGAATTCAAAGTTCAGAAATTTTTTTTTAAACTTTCACGAGCGTCGATTTGGAAATCGACTAGTTCAGTATTCAACATTAAGACAATCGATTGGACTCGATTAAAGTAAAACTGAACTTC
This sequence comes from Cicer echinospermum, assembly GCA_002896215.2. Taxonomy (NCBI): domain Eukaryota; kingdom Viridiplantae; phylum Streptophyta; class Magnoliopsida; order Fabales; family Fabaceae; genus Cicer; species Cicer echinospermum. Next base: position 5,058 of record PGTU02008603.1, read on the forward strand.
GATTTGGAACATCGACTTGAATATGACTACTATTTTTTTGTTCTAGCCGTTGAACATAATCATTACTGAATCGGTTGAAGGATTCCAGCAACGGTAACCTAATCGATTGGGAAATCGATTAACAAGGTAAGAGTATAAAAGTAGGAACATTCTCTAAATCGATTTCTATATTGCTTTTTCACAGATTTTCACTGATTTCTTTGTCTGCTTCATTCTTTCTTGTCTCTGCATCTGTTAGTACATTTCAATTTCTACTTTCTACCTACATTGAATCTATCATCAGGCTACGAGTATGGCACGTGTGAAACAACCCCAGCTCGTACTCCTTCACCTTCATCTTCTTCACAAGTGAAACACCTTCACCCCCACCCACTCTACAAAGAGAGTACCAATACTCACTCATAAAATCTTGCCAAAGACAAGCGGCAAGCTTCCTGCACCCATAACAAGAGAAGACTAAGAAACGTAAGGAACCCCAACAGAAAATTCATGGGCTGGTGCCATGAAGGAATTTCTCAAAAAGAAGAGAAGAAACCTATTCTTCTATTCAACCCCCCCACCCCCCTCCCAAGAAGTCCTCGCACGCAAAGGAAAAGAGGCACAACCCTCTTCTCACAACAGACTTTGAAGAGAAAAATCCATGAGGCGAGAACTATGGATTCTTGCTACTTGATAATTGTTGATTTCACGTTTCAGATCTCCTCAGATTTCATGGACTTGAGAGCTTCTTTCATCTACACTTGATATACCCAGTACCCAAGGCTGATAGGCGGAAATTTTACACTACTTTCAAGTTGACTGAGAAGGGTTTACTTGCTCAAGTTAAGGAAAAAGGATTGCTATGTCCTGATGATGATCTATCTATCTACCTTGTCAGGATGCCATTTATTTACGGCAAGTCTATCGATGGCAGCTCGAAGCTGATACGGCTGACGAAGGATGGAAGAGAGAGACTCTTGTACAGGCATACAGCAGTAAGGACCTGATGATCGATGGGTTCGTTGAATCTATTTCATTGCCCATTGGTCAAATGAAGGTACAACATAGGATGTTGATGTACACACTTACTCGTATGCTTGTACCAAGATCAGGAAACCATGCAGTAGTTCAGAAGTTGGACATACTACTGTTATGGGGCTTATCTAAAGAGCTAAGGATGAGTTGGACTTGGATTGTGCTAAGGCACATGCTGGAAGCTTCTCAGAGCAAGCTTATGTTACCTTATCCACAGCTGATCACAAAGATTCTTAAACATTTCAAGGTTTCATTTGGTAATGAAGAATCTGCAAAAACCACTCTGGTATTTGGAGAATCAATTGTGAATCAAATGCAATTGAAAAGGTTACACGGAATTTGGATAAGACCTCACGCTGCTGTTGAACCAGCACAGCCTCAGCCACAACCTCAGCCTCAACCTGCAACTGCACCAGCCACTCCTGATTTTGTTGCCAAAATAATGGAATTCATTGAAGCTCAAATGGCACACAATGCCAAAGTGCTAGAATCACAATCCAGATGGAAGCTAACTTAAGGACTTCTGCAGGCAATCCTTGAATTCAGTTGTTCAGGATGTGGATGCGATTCAAAGCACACTTAGGCATCAAGCTGTCGTTTGAGACATCGCAGCATCGTCGTCCAAGCAGCAGAAGAACTAACCCGGATCCTCCTAGATCAACCTGAGACTCACGTTGAGGAGACACCTGCTGAGGGTAATCAGCGGTCTCAACTCTCCCGTAGATAATAGTGAGGACCAGCCTAGACTAGGAGATAGGAGCTTTAAGGATTGTGCTGTTTTGGCTATGACCTTGTTGTATAATTGATCTATACTGAATTTAAAACTTTAATATCATTTAGCTTAATCATTTGATATGCTCATTAACTTGCTATGATTGGATTTTGATCTGATACCAGAATTCATTGCTCTATATATACAATGTTATATGATTTCAACCCAAGCTTAATGTTCTTTAACATAGGGGGAGGAATTGTTTTCTGCCTTTTTGCCTTAACTGACAAAGGGGGAGAAAAATTATAACTTGATATTATAAATTGATAATGCTTGTTGTTGCATTGTTTTTACACTCTGATGTTTTTGCTCTAATACCTGATAATGAATTATTAATAATGTAATAATACTCTGACTTTGATAAATAGCATTTGTACTGTTATGCTCTGATCTGATACACTGTTTTTTATGATCCAATAATGGTACATATATGATGCTATGAAATGTTGTTAATGTTATGTGTTGAAATGCTCAAGTTAAAATTGTATGATTGTCACTTATGCAAAAAGGGGGAGATTGTTGGACTTTAGTACTCTTAATCCTAGTTTTGACATAATTAACAAACATACAATGTTCATACATCATATGATAAATCTAACATTTTAATTGAGCAAGATTTCAGGAACAACAATCCAATCCTACACACTTGAAACAAATTGCTTGGAGCACAAGAAATCAACAAGTTGAATTTTGACTGAGTAAATCGATTGGGAAATCGATTTCATAACAAAGGTTAAGGAACATATGTTTGTGTGTATATCGATTGGGTAATCGACTGTACACAATTAGAAGATGAAAACTGCACAAGTCAGTGCACCCTGTTTTACAGGCTAATCGGATTGACAAATATCGATGTACACTTCACAAAGTAAACCTGATTGAAACAATCGATTGGGAAATCGATTGTACAAGTCCAACAGTGACACTCCAGTTTTGAGGGTAATCGATTGGCAAATCGATTGCTTAAATACTATATTGCAAACAGAACTTCACTGTGACAAACACAATCGATTGGACAATCTATTGTGTGAATTTCATCAAGTTAAAGTTTGGTTGCAATCGATTGGTGAAATCGATTGAACTAAACATCTGGTAAGAACTTTTCAGGCAATACACCACAAATTGATTGGCACGTCGATTACATCAAAATAGCTGAGTCACTATCTCTTGAACACAATCGATTTGGCAAATCGATTGAAAAGAACTTTTTGAAATCACAGTGAAATCTGAGCTTGTGGCCAAATTCGATTCTGAGTATTTGTAAATCGATTATGAAACTGAATAAATCGATTACGTATTGATTTGGTGTGAGTTTGACTTTGGACATAACCACCTGCAAGCGAGGATGGAAATCGTGCATGAGAAGTCTGCTGAACATAGTCACTGAAAAGAAGTGTGGTTAAAGAATGCGAGGAGAAATCGAGGGGCTTATGTAAGGGCAAGAATTCAAGAAAAACAAGACCCGCGGTAATCGATTGACAAAAGCGAGGAGACCTGTGGGATAACTCTGAATGAATCGATTGGCAAAGCGAGGATTTTATTAAAGAATGGAATCGAGTGAAAGCTATATAACAGGGAACGGAGATAACGGGGTGCAATAACAATCCGCAAAAACAATTTGAAAAAGGGAGAAACACGTATACAACGCGCAAAGAAGACAAGACAACACATGTTAACATACTGAGATTGCGGGGCAGATCCACAGCCAAAAAGAGCGATCCAGAATCATGAGAGAGCGGAAAAGTAATCGTTGAGAGAAAGACAATGTTTCTCATGAACCAGGCTTGAATAACCAGATTCGTGAGAAGACACATTGAATCAAGATTGAAGACTTCTTTTTGTTCTTCGTTTATTCAGTTTGTAAGAAAGACGTTGAAAAGAACGACGGCGAGAAAGCCAGCTTGAAACTGGGTGGCTACTTTCTTGGTGAGAGAGCTCAACAAGCAAGAGTCGTTATCTTTGATTCTGTTTTAGACTGTTGAAGTGTCTCAAGGTCAGAGGGTGATCATAGGAAAGGGATATTGAGAAGAATAGGTTTCGGGGATGAAACTGGACAAAATCTGTAATTGATCTTTCTATGGAAGAAAATCTGGAAATTCGCGATTGGATTTGTCAGACTGGATGTAGGTTGTCTCGTTGACAAACTGAAACCAGGCATAAATTCCTTGTGCAATCTTCTCTATATCTAACCCTTAACTCCTTTAATTTTCTATCTTGCATTACTTTTGTATGTGTAATTAATATTAGATGGCTGTTAAACATATTTTGTGTTAGGTAATATTGTTTAAACTGGTAATTTGACTCGCATGCATCTTGGTTAATTCTCTTATCCATCTACTTGTATGCTAATCTTGTATGCCGCATTTAATCCAAGGCTGTTTGTATGAAATTATTTAATTTCTTAAAGAACTGATACATTCCGATTATTTCGAGGTCATAATAATCACAATAAACTCTCATGTTGAGAGGCATGCTTCAATTCACTCTAGAGGAAGTCTAAGACCTCCTTTTAGAGTCAGCCTTGAGATCCAGTTTATAAAAGGGCAGTTTTCAGACCCAAACTTTATAGGCACACAAAGGGCACATTAGAGGCATCAGAGGCACACAAGGCTTGAGAGCATGCTTCAAATTCATTCTTTAGATGAAGTTTCAGACCCCGACTTTCAGAGTCAGCCTTCCAAAAACCAGTTATAGAAAGGCGAATTTTCAGACCCAAACTTCAGAGTTAAACATCAGAGGTAGTATTTGTAACCTTTAGAGGCACGTTGCTTTCAAAGGCATATATTTAGAGGCAAACACGTATACTTTTGTCTTCCTCTGAGATCTCATCCTCTAGTTGCTTCCTCTAGTACCTTCCTCAAATTTTCTTGTTATATTTAATGCACACTTAATGAAGCCATTACTCCAAACAAATTGTTCTCAAAAAGTAATTTGCTAACATCAAAATCACAAGCAGAAAACAAACTTGGTTCCAACAAAACCAAGCATAAATTTGTAGCCATATGATACTGAAGGCTAACTATGGCGAGGAAGGATTACTAGTGTACAAGACACTTACAACCAATAGCTATTGAGACACTTCTAAGAAAATGAACACATGAATTAACCAAATCACATTGAAATGAGAGGATTCCTGAGATCGTGTAGGAATAAGAATATATGAATGAAGTAAGGCTTATTACAATTGATTGTTACTACCTATACCAACAAGATGCATCTTCTTTTGGTAGCCCAAAAATAATAAGAACTCAACAATTAAGTGGTGTTTGACTAGAAGCACACTTTGGATGGGTGATCATTTGACAAGTTTCTTAGGATGTATGCGAGTAAGGAAAAAGCATGCTAAAAGACATGTTTGGTTTATAGGGATAAAATATATCAAATAAAATAGTCTAAAACATTTAAGTAGGTAAATTGATGCTGAAATTGGCTATATCTACGTCTTTATATAAACAACCTACACAATTTCTAAGGAGTTTACAAACAAGAAGAAACTGGAGTAGAGTAATTTCAAATCTAAACCATTTTCACAAACTTGAAATTGGTTTTGAAGCAACTCACCCAAATGTTTCTATACGTCAGATAAGAACTCCACTTGTATTGAACTCCGGAGCACATTGATAGAGTTACGCTGATTCGGAATTAACATGACAAATGCTAGGATGACATTTTGGGTGAAAAAGGTTGGAGAAACCAAATTTAAATAACAAAATTTTCCACAAAGGAAGAGAGAGTAGTGTGAAAATGGAAAGTTGATGGCTTATTTTATAGTAGGTAATCACATTTTTTACTTAGCAAAACTTGATCGCTTAGTGAATTTACTTGTCATATGTTTGATGCCATCATGATGATACAACATTGAACTCATACGTACTCGTGGACTTACACGTAGCCATACAAGGGCCCAACCTAAGCACACGAGCTGAACTAATTTCCACTTTGTGAAATTTAGCATACTTAGAAGGAATTAAATCACTTAGAGAATTGGATCACTATGTTATATTTTGATTTCTTGTTTAAAATTAAGGTCGCCTTCTAGGACCTTCTAGTCTTAAGCTAAAAATTCATATTCATCTTAAAGTTCAAAATAAAGAACATTGTTCGAATGAGAAATGATCTCTGTGTGTTTTTTTTTAGAGTGTGAGAGTTATTATTTATTATCAACTTTGTTAGAACAACACTTAAAGTTAATCTTTTGTATTCTGCTCAATAGTGGTTTAATTCCTTCTTCAATCTAGGGTTGTCAAGTTGTTAGAGAGACTTGGCTAGACGTAGTCAAGTTATTGGTGAACAGATAAATCTATGTGTCAAAATCGATTATGTTTTTATTGCTTGCTACCCTCTGAATCTGATTGTTTCAAACCCTTTCAATTCAACCCCCCCCCTTTCTTTCCCTTCCTTTATTTTGTTTGCACCTTCAATTGGCATCAGACTCCGTCACAAGGTTGAGCATTTACAGTGTTGAGGAAATATCCAAGGGTTAACATGTCTAGATCAGTGAATCAACATATGAAGAAATTGAGGTATTTTCTGACTTTACTCGATTTGATTTAATATTCTATAAATGATTTTTTAAATAAGGAATCCAATTTTCTTTCAAACTGAAAACACTTAGAAAGAAAATACAAATCTAACTGAAAAAGTTAATGCTTTAAGAGATTCAAAGTGGTTGAAATTTAAAACAGAAAATGCAACTCTAAAAAACTGATAATTATTGAACTAAAACAGAAAATGAACTTTGAAAATTGATATTATTGAAATAAAATAGAAAATGCAACTCTGAAAACTGATATTACTTAACTTAAAATAGAGTATGCAAATTTGAAAACTGATATTGTTGAACTTAAGGTTGAAAATCTGACTCTAAAAAGTAATTATAGTTCAACATCAATTGAAAATACCACATGTAACTCCTATAAGCAGGAAGAAGTATTTGAAGATTTTATTGATAATGGTATGGAAAGATGCAAGTATTCATCTATGACTTATGGTGTTAGTAGGAATGGTGAAAGAGGAATAGAATTTCAAGAAAAAGTAATTGAACCTAAGTTTGTTCCCTTTGATGATTTATGTGTTATTTTCTATAAGAAAGGTCCCACTAAAATATCTTGTCATATGGTAACCACATGGAAAGACAAGAAACCTTTAAGAACTAACAAACTAGGATCCAACAAGATTTGGGTACTAAATGATAAAACTGTTTATGTTACAGATGTTTTAAGCAACCAAATTGAAACACCAGTAGCGGTGTCTAGTCAATGGATGCTTACAATATAAGAAGGGAAAAAGGTATATGTTCCAAGACCTACCAAACATAAGCCAATTGACACTGGTGGAATAAGAACTAGTCAGCATAGTACCTATCATAACTAGAACCATATGATGAACCAGAAATGTAAGAAAAATCTGGAGTATCAGCATAATCAAAACAAGCAGAGAAATCACACATATCAACAGAACCGGAACTACCAGAAGAATCATAATTACCATCAGTTCCAAAATTACCAGAGCAACCTGATACATCAACAGAAACATAAGTGTCAAATTAACAATCAGAATCAGGAGACTTCTTTGAACAATCCAATCAAATTCATCAAGACTGAAAACCTGGATGGGAATTCAAATCCCTTCATCCAGACCCTTTAATCATAAAATATGCAAATTCAGAATCTGAAAACCAGAAAAGAAGAAATAAGAGGGTTTTTAGAGTGAAACTGAAATTGTTGACATATAGGTTATATCTTTTTTAAAATTTAATAATTTTCTAATATTATGTTTACTGTGATAACAAGAAGCTATTTTAAAAATCAAAGCTAGATAAGTATTTTTCAGGTTCTAAAAAATTTAGAGGAAGAAGGAGATCCACATATCTGAACACTTCAGCATAAGTAGCGTACATGTTTGGTTTTCAGAAACAAGCAGAAACCACCAGAAACAAAATTGATGTTTTTATTGTATTGATTTCATTCTTCAATTATCTGATTTATATTATGTTATATGACAAACAACTTGACCTTAAAAAGTTGAAGCAAGTTAAGGATAATGCAGGTTTACCGGAACCAGAGGAAGTAGATGCAGACAAACCAGGAGAACCTGGAAAATCAAAGGATACAAGCAATTCAGAAGATGACAAATCTTCAAATGATGAATCTAATCAAATTAGAAACAGTCAAGATAAGGCAGAAGGAAGATCTGAATGCAAGAACAAGTCATCTCATCTCATTGGAATTGCATGTGATCCTTTGATGATTATATCATCATTAAAAGATACCACTTGTTTGGCTCACTCTCATCAATTGAGCCTACCACTGTTAATGGAGCATTGGCAGGTGATAGACGGATTCTTGCAATGGAAGAAGAGTTAAATGAATTTAAGAGGTATGATGTTTGGGATCTAGTACCTAGGCCAAATAAGAACATTATTGGAACCAAATGGGTTTTCAAAAATAAGCTAAATAAAAAGGTGAAGTGGTCAGAAACAAGGCAAGAGTTGTCGTACAAGGCTACAGTCAGCAAGAGGGCATTAATTACACTATGACATTTGCTCTAATGGCCAGGTTAGAAGCTATTCATATCCTACTTTCTTTTGCTGCAGATAATAACATTACACTATTTCAAATGGATGTTAAAAGTGCTTTCCAAAATGGTTATATAAGTAAAGAAGTCTATGTTAAAAAACCCCAGGTTTGAAAGCTCTTAATTTCAAAATCATGTTT
>PGTU02008606.1:0-11495 GCA_002896215.2 Cicer echinospermum
AATCATGTTGATCGTATAATATGAGTAAGAAGAACACGCAAACAATCATAATAGAACCGCATCATAATCACTTTACGATATATCAAAATATTTAATTAAATAGTATCATACTATAACATCAAAGTCACTCAAGTAAAATAATCATCTCATTATAATATGCATCAAATCATCTAATTATTATTACCTTTGAAACACATCAATCACAACAAAACAATCACAAGGAAATGCAATGTTATGCATGAGCTTAGACTCTACTTCACAATGTGGTACCATTCTAACTCTGAAGTACTTGGTCAGGAGGCTTGATACTATGCCACAATCCCGGTGGACGGACAATTCAAATTGGCCCTGTCCTCATAGATCCCCTCAACTCAACCCGAGACACATATACGTGACAGTCAAGGTAAACGTGTGTTGCGTGGTAGCTCCCGACATTTGGAGTGCTACCTCCAAGTCACCTAGGAATTCCCCACCCGAATACCTCCAAGGTCTAACAATCTTGCCTTAAGGCTCGACAGCAGACCGCCACGATCAGGCTCATTCAGTTGTACTTCCCCAGAATCACTAGGCTTGTCAGGCCCTACCTATATGATGACAAAATAATCTCCACTTCACAAATTCACAATATTTATTTTCTCCCCTCGTTGGTATATGATACTCCATTAATACCGTCATCTCAGACACAAATTGAAATCACAATATTCTCATCACAATTTATAACATCACTATAATTAATCACACATCATCATCATCATCACATAAACTCATCACAATTTATAGAATCACTATCATCAATCATACAGCAACACATATATTCATCACAAATTTATCACACCACCATTATTAATCATACATTATCATCATTACATATAATTATCACAACACATCTATTTTTATTATAAAATCATTTAAATTCATCTAATCAAACATATGCATAAAATTAATTCAACAACCAATATCACAATAATATCACACACCACACATTTAAAGAAATTAAATCAAATATCACAATAATATCAAATGCCACACATTTAACGAAATTAAATCAAATATCACAATAATATCAAATGCCACACATTTAACGAAATTAAATCAAATATCACAATAATATCAAATGTCACACATTCAAAAAAATTAAATCAATCAACACCCTACAAATATTTCTATTTTATATTTTAATCTCACAATTTCCATATTTTCACATTAATTAATTTATCCCTCAAAGGGCTACTGCCATACGTAGCGAGCCCCGGATTAATCATTGGGAAATACGGTTTTCCCGTTCATATCACAATATATTACACTCATGAATTCAAACGCTCGCTCACCCCTTACCTTATTTCGACGCTTTCACCTATGAATATGATTCGACGCCTAAACAGTCTTTGCTCTTTGACTCTTTGTCCTTCAATCGGTCATAAATCAGAAAACCAATCAGTGGATAATATAGCCACTTTTCACATGGTCGTTTTGGTGTTGGTTTCACTCAAATCGGACTTACGGTGAAGGAGAACGATGCAAAATAAAGAATTCTACAAACGGAGAAGTCGAGTATTTTAGAGAGAAATTGGGGTTGTTAAAAATTGTTGTCAAACGATAGGGTTATTGTTGTGTTTCCTCTTTGGCTTTACGGCTGCCCTTCCAACTCCCTTCCCTTCTTTTGTTTTATTTTATTTTATTAACAATTAGGGTTTATAGAGTCAAACCCATTGGTCTCTTTATTTATATTTTACTATTATTATTTTTATTTTGTTAAAATAAAACTAATAATTATTTAATCTCCTTTTTAATATTCCTCCAAACACCATTTAGTTTTCCAAACATTACTAATATTTTATAAATTAGAGTAATTAAAATAATCAATAAAAAAAATATATTACTAATAATCAAAACTCTCACATTCAAAATAATATCTACAATTATACTTATTTCTCAAAATACTCACATTATAATAATACCATCATATTAGATAATAGTCAAAATTATAAAATAAATAAATATTACACCAACACTTTATGTTAATTACTAAATCATAATAAATATATATAAAATCACAATGTCATAAAAAGTATATAAAAATAAAAGAAATCAAACACAATATCAATTTTATCTCAAGATTTTATTTATAAGAAAAATAACTAAAAATAGAAAGTAGTTATAAATAATGGAAATATAACTACGTGCATACTTAATATCAGTCAAACGCACACAAAAATATTACATTAATTGGGTACACGTAAAATCGCATAAAATCTTTTTCTTTAAACTATATATTACACTAAAATACTATTATTTTTTTCAAAAAAAATAGATCAAAGAGTAAAATATAATATTTATTATTTATATCGCTCATATAATCTAGTATTTATAAAACTAGCACATCACATAAATCATGCCTATAAGGAAAATTAATCATAAAACTAATCAACATATATTATAAAATAATTTTAACACCAAATTAATAATCTAAATTCCTATTCAATTAATAAAATAGTTTATTATGAAAATTTGGGAGTGTTACAGTCTGTGACAGTTTGGTGTATGTGAATTTTGGGAATGAGTAATTTATTTAGATTGAAAATCATCAAATTTTGGTGATTCGATAGAATTTTGTTAAGAAATTCATCCCAAAATATCCTATTATGAAAATGATTTATGACTTCTAAATGGTTAGAAATGATTATCTAAGTGTTAGGATTTGGAGATAAATTTTTTATGACATGTAGTTTATTCTAAAACAATTTCTAAAGCTAGTGAAAATGAAAAATTATTATTATTTCCTATGTTTACTTTTAAATAATTTTTTTTTATTAAATATTGAATTTATGGAATTTGATTTTATGTGGTATAGTTTTATTTTAATATCTAAGTATTGATATTTTACTTTTAATTATTTATTATTAATTGGATCTTTTAAGAGTGAGGTTATACTGTCATTATTGGAACAATAATAGCAGTTGTCAATGGCTGTTTATTATGCACGATCACTTAATTTTTATATATTTTGGGTGTTGACTTATGAAAGAAACAATTTAAGCGAATTTAAAGTTTAAAAATTTAATGAATAGTTAGTTCTTTTGTGGAAATGTTGTAGCTATTTAAGATATTTACCGTTTATTTCTTGTTTAGTGAATTTAGGCAAGCTCACAACTTTTTTAAGAGTAGGAGTAGTTTGTTTGAAACTAAGAAATGAGAGGTAAATCATTTGGTGTAGGTTGGACTAGGGGAGGTAAGGACGTGTGCGTGGATTAAGATTTTATTGTTAGGAAATAAAGCAGCTAGGTAAGGGGTTCTCATACAAATTTTAGTTAGACGTGGTTTGATCGTGATGAAATAGATATTTTGGTTTGTATAACACACTCTATTTAAAACTTAGAAAATAAGAGATTTTAAATATAACATATTAATGTTAGGACAAAGATATTTTAATAAGAACAGGAAGGGATAAGTAGCAATAAATAAGTAATGCCCAAGTGTCAAAATGGGTAAGTTTCTTCATTTTCATCACTAATCCAAACGCAGACATCCTCTAATCAGAATTCCCCTGATTAGATTTCCTCTGATATACATTCTCTGATCAGATTACATTTGATCTAGATTTACCCTAATTTTGAATTTATCTAATCAGATTATATCTAACCCAAACTCCCTCCAACTAGACTTTATCTAAGTTAGACTTCCCTCTATATAAGAAACTCCTTATTCCAGATTTCCTTATCACTACTTCTCTTAATCAACTTCCTCAGTTAAAAAGTTTTCCATTGATAAAAAACTTTGGCACATTTTCACTCAAAGTTCCACCTCAAGCCTTATTATCTAATATAATTTAGAGGAGAAATCTGGTACTCACTGTATCTGGAAAATTGTAGGCAGAGATAAGACGGCTTTGAGGCAATGAAGCAGACATCAAAGAATAAGGTCTATAGTTATGTGTGTTGAAGTTGAAATTATTTTTATTTATTAGTACAAAAGAGGATGTTTGCAAACACTGTACCATTTAGTTACAATGACATTTCAATGATTGTACTTTTCAAAACTTATATGATTGCCTCTAGAATTTATAAATGTATGAATTTGTACCTTTTCTAGATACATGGTTATGGTTATTAGAGTTTATGTACTTGTTCATTGTTTTTTTAGTGATTACTGTTCCCCCACATTTTAAAATAATGTAAAAAACTTATACTATAATTGAAATTTGTAACTAAAATATTACTATAATAAATCTCTCAACTTTTGTCCTTAAGCCCTAGTCCAACTGGCGAATGCCGATATTTTTAGGTTTGACGTCTTGTCTCGAGTTTAAATCCAGGAGTTAACAATTTTGTGCGTTAATTATGGTATAATTTACCATCTCTTCTAAAATAAAATAAAAACCTCTTTAGTTTTGGTTTTAATTGAAATAAAGGATACCAAAATGCTTAATGCACTTTTAAAACATAAATTGTAAATTTGTGAAATTTATTAACTATATTTTGATATGCTTTTACATTAAATATAGAGCAACTATCATATTTTTGTTCTAGGTTTGACAATCATATATGCGCAAATACAAACTATATGGTGTAAAAGGGTTTGCACTAACACACGTCCAAAACCATTTTTATTCGGATATTTTAAAATAGCACGTCTTTCTGCATGTGTGGGAGTAAACAGGAATCTTTGAGATGAGTTCAATAATTTTTTTTGTTGTCCATTCGCACCAATAGTCAGTACTGTAACAGTTTAAATTAACCAGATTATTAGAAATAAAATAAATCTTGTTATTTAACGTAATGTGAAAACTTGCAAAAATAGGCGTGCAAAAAAATTTGTTACAAAAATTTTATACCTGAAAAAATAAGGCAAAGGCGATGAATAGAAAGAATGAAAATTTAGCATTTAAATAGCTATATCAATGCAATGAATGAATTATTGTTGTTTCTTTACTCTAATGGATATATCATTGTAAAATAAAATCAAGGCTTATAATATATAAACAACCAACATTATTAATCATCTAATAAAGAAAGTCAACATTAAGTTATTCTAAAAGTTGAATACACCCGTTTAATATATTTTAGGATTAAAATAATATATTAGTAAAAATATATTAAGATAATATATATTTACTTAATATATATTATACTGAATTTTAAATTGTCTATTTTTATTAGTATTTTTAACATCTATATTGTATTAATTTTCGTTGAATAAATCTTATTATTTGTATCTTTGGTAGCATGTTATTAAAATCTTGAAATTTCAATTTTATATTGCTTAATATAATATAACTTTTCTTTTCTTTGAGATATCTAAACCATAACAGAAGAATATATTTATTCTAAAAGAAAATTTAAGACAGCCAATTATATAGATAATTTAAATTAAGATTAATTCAATATATTATTGTTATATAATTTTATTATGATTCATCTCTTATATTTAAAAATTAGTAAAGAATGGGATGTGCGACCTTTTATTGTAAAGATTTGACTTTTGTTGGAATAGTATAAAAAAACTAAATATGTCATTTTAATGTAACACTAAAAATATTTATAATATTATATGTATTATTAGTAATTGTCTTATGTATTATTTAAATCAAATTCATTTATTTAAATAATTAAAATTATATTTTTATATAATTATGTTGGCTAGAATTATATGATGACTAGATCTTGGATGAATATATTGTATTATGGGGTTGTTGTCTATTTTATTTATTACTTTAGGAAAAATTATAAATATATTGGTTGGAATGTTGTTTGTGTTAATTATCATCTTTCTGATTATCTATTGTAATAATAATTTGTCTCGTTTATTGTATGTTAAATGATAAAGTTATTAGTTAAACTATTTTACAAATTAGAATTCTAAAAAAATATTGGGGTGTTTTTGTTTTATCTTGGGCCAAAGAACAATAAAGCTAGGAGGAATTGCTGTTCCCATCTTGTTGTTTATCAGCATCTTAATCAACAACAAAAAAGTATCTTGAAAACCTTTTTTTTTCTTTATTGTACCATAAAAAATTCTCCTCGCAATTTATATCACTTCATTTATTAATTATTCCTTTGTAAAATTTTTTCTTTTAATAGATCCAAAATTGTTGACAAAAATATTATTGATTTTAACATTAATTAACCAAAAAAAAATCATGGCATTCAATTAGTTCTTTTTATATCTTCTCACTTTAACTTTATTTAATTTCGTTCAAAAAGTTTCTATGACTAAAAAAAAAAGAGGAAAATCATCACGAGTAAAAACCATCTGGCTTTCTCTAACATTTATCATAGAATCATGACTAGCTTCATTCACAATTGGACCGAAGATATATTGATAGTCGGCTCGAAACATACGAGTCTTGGAATCCCAAAGGTCAGACTCAAAGCAACTTTAGAACGTGAGAAACCACATTCGCTTTGGTGCTGCGAATTTGATGTATTTTAAACTTCTAGTCCTATATGTAAATTGTAGTACTATGTAGGTATTTCTATAGTTATCTTGATTTCGTGATGGTATTGACCTAGAAAAATTATTTTAATTTGTCAAACGAGTTTATTTGTGTCAAGAATCAATTTTTGTGCGATGAAAAATTGCTTCTTAATGTCTAGATCATATTTCAATTGAAAATTTATATTATTAGATTCAATCGATTAGAAATAGTTTTAGGATGATTTTAACGATTGAAGTTAGTTTTTTGGAAATTTTATGGCTTAAAAGTAAATTTTGATATGTTTTATGGGTGGTAGATCATTTGTAAAGTGCTAAAGTGTTTAGAAAAGTATTTGTCTTGACCAAGTTGTGTAGTGAATTTTGGGAATATAATTTAATTTAGCTTGAAAATCAAAATTTTTGTGATTTTAGAATTTGTTAAGAAAATTCATCCCAAAATATCCTATTATGAAAAATTGAATTTATGACTTCTAAATGGTTAGAAATGATTATCTAAGTGTTAGGATTTGGAGATAAATTTTTTATGACATGTAGTTTATTTCTAAACAATTTCTAAAGCTAGGAAAATGAGAAAATTATTATTTTTTCCTATTTTAATTTACAATAATATTTTTTTTATAAATAATTGAATTATGGAATTTTGATTTTATGTGGTCATAGTTTTATTTTAATATCTAAGTATTGGAATTTTTACTTTTAATTATTTATTATTAGTTGATCTTTTAAGAGTGGGGTTATACTGTCATTTTATTGGAACAATAATAGCAGTTGTCATGGGCTGTTTATTATGCACGATCACTTAATTTTTATATTTTTGGGTGTTGACTTATGAAAGAAACAAT
This sequence comes from Cicer echinospermum, assembly GCA_002896215.2. Lineage (NCBI taxonomy): Eukaryota > Viridiplantae > Streptophyta > Magnoliopsida > Fabales > Fabaceae > Cicer > Cicer echinospermum. The sequence continues at coordinate 7,278 of PGTU02008606.1, forward strand.
TTAAGCGAATTTTTAAAGTTTAAAAAATTTAATGAATAGTTAGTTCTTTTGTGGAAATGTGTAGCTATTTAAGATATTCTACGTTTTATTTCTTGTTTAGTGAACCTTTAGGCAACCTCACAACTTTTTTTAAGAGTAGGAGTAGTTTGTTTGAAACTAAGAATGAGAGGTAAATCATTTGGTGGAGGTGTGGACTTAGTGGAGCTAAGACCGATGTGCGTGGATTAAGATTTTATTGTTAGGAAATAAAGCAGCCTAGGTAAGGGCATTTCCTCATACAAATTTTAGTTAGACCGTTGGTTTGAGGGTATGAAATAGATAATTTTGGTTGTGTAATAACACACTTATTTAAAAACTTAGAAAAATAAGAGATTTTAAATATTAACATAATTAATTTAGGACAAAGATATTTTAATAAGAACAGGAAGGGATAGTAGCAATAAATAAGTAATGCCCAAGGGTCAAAATGGGTAATTTCTTCCATTTTCCATCTAATCAAACCAGACATCCTCTAATCAGAATTCCTCTGATTAGATTTCCTCTGATATTACATTCCTCTGATCAAATTACATTTGATCTAGATTTACCCTAATTTTGAATTTATCTAATCAGATTATATCTAACCCATACTCCCTCCAACTAGACTTTATCTAGTTAGACTTCCTCTAATAAGAACTTCCTTATTCCAGATTTCCTTTATCCCATACTTTCTCTAATCAAACTTCCTCAGCTATAAAAAAAAAAAAGTTTTTCCCTTTGAATTAAAAAACCTTCTTGGGGGCAGCAATTTCACTTCAAGTTCCACCTCAAGCTTTAAATTATCTAATATATTAGAGATGGAATCTGGTACTCACTGTTATCTAGCAAATTTAGCAGATAAGACGCTTGAGCCAATGAATTCAGACATAAAAGAATAAGTTCTATAGTTATGTGTGTTGAAGTTGAAAATTCATTTTTATATTAGTACAAAAGAGATGTTTTGCAAACACCTGTACCATTAGTTACAATGACATTTCATGATTGTTACTTTTCAAAACTTATATGATTGCCTCTAGAATTTATAAAATGTAGATTTGTAACCTTTTCTAGAATACATGCTATGGTTTATTAGAGTTTATGACTTGTTCATTGTTTTTTTTAGTGATTACTGTTCCCCCACATTTTAAAATAATGTAAAAAACTTATACTATAATTGAAATTTGTACTAAAATTATTACTATAATAAATCTCTCAACTTTTGTCCTTAAGCCCTAGTCCAACTGGCGAATGCCGATATTTTTAGGTTGGACGTCTTGTCTCGAGTTTAAATCCAGGAGTTAACAATTTTGTGCGTTAATTATGGTATAATTTACCATCTCTTCTAAAATAAAATAAAAACCTCTCTAGTTTTGGTTTTAATTGAAATAAAGGATACCAAAATGCTTAATGCACTTTTAAAACATAAATTGTAAATTTGTGAAATTTATTAACTATATTTTGATATGCTTTTACATTAAATATAGAGCAACTATCATATTTTTGTTCTAGGTTTGACAATCATATGCGCAAATACAACTATATGGTGTAAAAGGGTTTGCACTAACACACTGTCCAAAACCATTTTTATTCGGATATTTTAAATAGCACGTCTTTCTGCATGCTGGGAGTAAACATGAATCTTTTGAGATGAGTTCAATACATCTTTTTTGTTGTCCATTCGCACCACTAGTCATAACTGTAACAGTTTAAATAAAACCAGATTATTAGAAAAAAATAAAATCTTGTTTATTTAACGTAATGAAAACTATCAAAAAAATAGGTGCAAAAAAATTTGTTACAAAAATTTTATACCTGAAAAAATAACGGCAAAGGAGATGAATAGAAAGAAATGAAATTTACCCATTTCAAATAGCTACAATATCAATAGCAATATGAATTATTGTTGTTTCTTTACTCTATGATATATCATTGTAAAAATAAAATCAAGGCTTTATAGATAAACAACCAACATTATTAATCATCTAATAAAAGAAGTCAACATTAAAGTTTTCTAAAAGTTTGAATACACCCCTTTAATAATATTTAGGATTAAAATAATATATCTAGTAAAAAAATATATTAAGATAATATATATTTTACTTTAATATATATTATACTAATTTTAATTGTCTATTTTTATTAGCTATTTTTAACATCTATATTGTATTAATTTTGTTGATAAATCTTATTATTTGTATCTTTGGTACAGTGTTATTAAAATCTTGAAATTTCAATTTTATATTGCTTTAATTAATATACTTTTTCTTTTCTTTGGAGATATCTAAACCATAACAGGAAGAATATATTTATTCTAAAAAGAAAATTTTAAGACATCAATTATATAGATAATTTAAATTAAATTAATTCAATACTATTATTGTTATATAATTTATTATGTTCATCTCTATATTTTAAAAATTAGTAAAGAATGGGATGTGCGACCTTTTATTGTAAAGATTTACTTTTGTTGGAATAGTATAAAAAAACTAAATATGTCATTTTAATGTAACACTAAAAAATATTTATAAATATTATATGTATTTATTAGTAATTGTCTTTATTTATTATTTAAAATCAAATTCATTTTATTTAAATAATTAAAATTATTATTTTATATAATTATGTTGGCTAGGAATTATATGATGACTAGATCTTGGATGATTATACTGTATTATGGGTTGTTGTCTATTTTATTTATATAGTTACTTTAGAAAATTATAAAATATATTGGTTGGATGTTGTTTGTGTTAATTATCATCTTTCTGTTATCTATTGTAATAATAATTTGTCTCACTTTATTTATTTAAATGATAAAGTTATTAGTTAAACTATTTTACAAATTAGAATTTATAAAAAATATTGGGGTTTTTGTTTTATCTTGGGCCAAAGAACAATAAAGCTAGGAGGAATTGCTGTTACCCCATCCTTGTTGTTTCATCCATCTTAGTCAACAACAAAAAAGTATCTTGAAAACCTTTTTTTTCTTTTTATTGTACCATAAAAATTTCTCCTCGCAATTTATATCACTTCATTTTATTAATTATTCCTTTGATAAATTTTTTTTTCTTTTAATAGTATCCAAAATTGTTGACAAAAATATTATTAGATTTTAACATTAATTAACCACAAAAAAAATCTCGGCATTCAAATTATTTCTTTTCTATTATCTTCTCACTTTAACTTTATTTAATTTCGTTCAAAAGTTTCTATGACTAAAAAAAAAAGAGAAAATCAACGAGTAAAAACCATCTGGCTTTCTTCTAACCATTTATCATAGAATCATGACTACGCCTTCATTCACAATTGGACCGAGATGATTTGATAGTCGGCTCGAAACATACGAGTCTTGGAATCCAAAGGTCAGATACTCAAAGCAACATTTAGAACGTGAGAAACCACATTCGCTTTGTGTCTGCGAATTTGATGTATTTTAAACTTCTAGTCCCTATTGTAAATTGTAGTACTATGTAGTTATTTCTATAGTTATCTTGATTTCGTGATGGTATTGACCTAGAAAAATTATTTTAATTTGTCAAACGAGTTTATTTGTGTCAAGAATCAATTTTTGTGCGATGAAAAATTGCTTCTTAATGTCTAGATCATATTTCAATTGAAAATTTATATTATTAGATTCAATCGATTAGAAATAGTTTTAGGATGATTTTAACGATTGAAGTTAGTTTTTTGGAAATTTTATGGCTTAAAAGTAAATTTTGATATGTTTTATGGGTGGTAGATCATTTGTAAAGTGCTAAAGTGTTTAGAAAAGTATTTATCTTTGTGACACCCTAAACCCCAAAATAACATTTAAAATAATATATACTAAATTATTTGAAGAAAACTTGCAGCGGATAAAGAAAATCTGTTAAAGAGAATAAAAACTTTAATATCTAATTTAGGATATCACATTTCTCTAAATACACATGTAACAATTCAACTTTGTTTTTTTAATTATAATAGTACAATATCAATGAACTTGATTCAACTAGAATTTCTGGATTTAATTCCCAAGACTTACTCCTACTAAGTTTTCATATAAAAAGTCATTTATAATAACATAAGTAAAATACACGTTACAACTCTTAATTCCCGGTATCACCTATCAGAGCGGGGTTTCTCCCAAACTTGAACTTCGAGACTCATTAACCTGTAATAACTTCGATTTCGCAAATGTGACACCCTAAACCCCAAAATAATATA
>PGTU02008607.1:0-10224 GCA_002896215.2 Cicer echinospermum
AAGTATTTACGATTTTAGTTAAGCATGAGAGGATAGCAAAACCACCAGAGGACGGAATGTCCTGTTTAATGAAACGTTCCCTGACTTGGTAGCCTAGAGTAATGTAGCACGCCTTCTCTCTCATTGGACAGCACGCGTGGCGCATGCCTCCGTGTTCACGTCGTGCATTAAATGCATTTACGACCACGTGACTCAGCCTATCCAATTCATCATCTCACTAGCTTCCTAGGCAAATGGCACATTAATTTTTCTGTCTCCTCACGTTTCCTCACGTTTCCTTACACGTTTCCTCACACGTTCTCCCTGTCATCTCCCATCCTCACCTATATGTTTCCCATTCTCCATCGTTCTCACTCATCAAACCATTTTTTCCAGAAAATCCTTCTTCACCCAGCAGTTACGTCCCACACCATTTCCTATAAATGGCTCGAACCAAGTTACTGCAAAACGCAAAAAATCATACAAGAACCAGAAGAGAACCAAGATGTCTACTCAAGCATTGAGTTCAGATTATCATGAGGAAACTCACTCTGAAGCAATTCATGAACACCATATCTTCATCTCAACCATCCAAAAGCTCTTCTCCTCCCATTACTCCAAAATCTCAAAAAACTCATCCTCCTCAGCCCCCTCCAGACGCTCTTCCAGAATCATGTCTAGAGTCGTTCAATCCAACAAGGCACCCTTCTCAGGACAATAAGATCCATGTCATCAATTCTGATGATTTAGAGACCACTCTCCCTGCTGAACCAGCACAACAACCTCCTCCTGCAAATCAAACTCCAAAACTCCAACTCCTAAAAAGGCCAAACCTTCTTCACCAAAACCCCTTTCATCATCCACAAAAAATTCTGAAATCACTTCACTGTTTGATTCGGCTGAATTAGTCTATCTATACCTCAAAATGGCAAAACAAGTATGTAGTCAATGGTAAAATCATGACCTTGCTGATATCAAACAAGGAGGGTTCAATGTTGAAGAATGTTGAACAGCTCGACTGGACACCTCTTTTTTCAAAATCAATGAACCACAGTACCCTCGCCGACCAATCAGTATGGTGCTAAAAGGGTTCTTATGGAAATTAATCCCACCACACCTATGTCAAATACTTGCTTACGTGATGAAGGAGCTCACTACTTTTTCTGAGACATGGTACTCACAATGTGTCATCACTTAAGGACCTCAGTGCTTTCAAAACACACTCATCAAACCTCCAAAACCGTTGGTAGCCTCCAACCTCGTCCCCTTGTGTCGTATCCTTCACAATATGTGTGTCACTCCATCACACCACGGGCTGGCAGTTTTGAGAAAGTCACAGACCTTTGATCTCATGATTATTCATGACGTGATTACTGGTACTTCCTCATCATTTGGGTCAATGTTATTTTACCTCATGCTAAATGTTGTTATAACAGGACGATCTGCTCCCTATGGGATGATTTTGACAAAAATCTTCAAATTTTTTCAAAATCCCACTTGAGAATGAACATTCCATCTACTTCAACAACACTTTTTCTATGAAGAACATTAAACAGATGAAGAGATTCAAACTGATGACCGCCCTGCCTCCAAGAAATTGTGAAAAACTCGTCCTTCCTCATCTGTTTCCTCAACAAACTGAAGTTGAGACCACTCAACCTCACCTGAGGATACATCATCACCACTTATTCCAGAGAACCAACCTCTCCATTGCGTAACTCTCTTGATACTACTCATTCTCCTGATCACCAGTCCCCAAACAACTCAGTCTTCCCAATCCACAAACTGACTCCCCCCTTCATGAAGCCGATCCTATCCTTGGGGATACCTTAAAATCAACTTCTCTTCAAAATATGGAAGATGGTGAGGAGTTATACTTTGATCTCAATTTATCTTATCCTCCCTCTCCTACGATTGTGCCTATGGCTTCTCCTCCAACTTTCTAGTTGATGAAGATGTGCTCTCATCACCAGATTTTTCACAACAAATTCCTCCTGTTGCAAACTTTGAAAACCTGCCAACCTCTCCTGAGGTCATAGGTGTGTTAGTTCCCTTGACTCCTTCTTTACTGCCACGGGACTCATAACCATTCAAAGGACAAGGCTGGGAGCTCTCAAAATAAAGAGTTCTAGTGTAAATGATTAGCCGAAGGGCTCGGTTCCTAGCACAAGGATTGGGGAAAGCCGAATACGACGCATATGAAACTCTTAAATTAATTAGGAAAGGACCAGAAGCAAATCCTTCAGCGCTTCACTCATTTTCAGAACTCTTTAGTTCAATTTGGTCTTATCCTTGAATGGGTTACCAAACACTTGGTCCCTACTATTGTCCTGAGATCATCCTCCTGAGCTACCAGCCCAGCCAACCTCTGATGTTCCATCTCCTTCATCCTCATCAGATGAACCATCCTCATCAGACTAATCAAGTTGATGTTTCTTTTTGCTGCTGCCAAAATTAGGGGGAGAATGATTAGTGCTTTTTGTTTAGTTAAGGATTATGTTTTTGATTATCCAGTAGTTTTAGGTTCATGCTGTTAAAACTGTTTAATTATTGTGTTGTTAGTTGAAATTGTTGTTGTGTTGCTTATAACCTATGTTTATGCTATGTTGAACAAAATCTTTAAAATTATATCTAATTATCATGATGTTATATGTATGGTTAAAATCATGTTATGTCAACACTTTGGCATACATTTAGGGGGAGTAATGAATTTTAGTTTTAAAAATTTATGACACATTTAAATTGAGGGGGAGCATAAACATTTTATCTTTGTCTTATTTAAAATCACAGATCTAAAGAATTTTGTTCTCATCAAAAAGGGGGAGATTGTTGTGACAAAATCTCTCAAATGATTTAATGATAACAAAATTACTAAGAAGATTATGATTGTGGTTAATGACTAACATGTGCTCTTGAGTGTATTCCATATAAGATACTAGGTTATTAAATCATTAAGGCAAAAAGAAGGAAAATATGATTATGGCCTGAGGATGGAAAACCACGTGAGGATGGCATATGAACAAGATAATCCACGTGAGGATGGGCCTGCAAAGTGGAAAATCTCCAGGATCTGCCCGAGTTGTGACCTCACCAGTACAAATGCTTTTATTCATTAAGAAAATGAACAATAAAGTCAAATAATGAATAAGTAAAGTATTTGAAATAAAGAAGTTAGAAGGCCAAAAGGAAAATGACTAGAACAATGATCTAAGTCTAAAAGGATGATGATTAGGCTGAGGATGGACCAGCTAAGGTTGAAAGCAACCTATCAAGCATGTGCAAAGGCTAAAATCAGATCATTTATTGGCTTGCACGTTTTAATACATGAAGAAGTCAAGTTAACAAAAGGAAAACTTCAAACAAGCGTAAGAATAAACAATCACATGTGTTGCTGCCAGATCTGATCCTCGGATTGAGCATGACAGTCCTATGTAATAGGGTGGCTTTTTCTCTCTTGTCAACATCATCTAAAAGTTGAAAATCAACCTAGTCCTTAAAGCTTTTTTGAAAAGGTTACAGCTCACATGGTCATAAGAAACAGTTTTGTGCACTCTTGATAAAAGAGATAGACAAAGACATCTCAAGATCAAGTTTCAAGGAAGCTGGCCTGCATACGTGAGGATGGGTTCTGCCTGGCCCTAACAAAGCTAAATGGCAGTTCTGTAATTATGATGGAAAACATTGGATCCTTTGAAAAATGATTTCAAAGTGTCATCAAAGAGCTTGGACCTCTTATAAAATGCAAGCAAGCTCTTCATCATAAACACACAACACAATTGCATAAAAAGATCAAGCATCTTAAAGCTATCAAGAGCAATCACATCCTCACTTCATACTTTCTTTGATCCTACACTATACTTTGTATATCCTTTGAGAAAGTAGTAAGTATCAATCACTCTCATACTACTTTGTAATTTCCTAGTGAGTGAAGCTTGAAATATTTGAAAATTGATTGCAGCTTGATAAAGCTAAAGATACACAGTTTGTAATCATCCTCAGAGTGAGGTTGATCTGTGTGAAAGTTAGTGAATCTCACAAGGGTAATGAGGACCGACGTAGCCATCTTTGGGTGAACCAATTATAAAATTGTGTGCGTCTCTCTCATATTCTTATTTTACTCTCTTTTCTTAAGTTAAAACTAAAGGGTGAAAAAATTCATCATCGGTGAAGGATAGGTTTTACAATCTCTGAAAATTTTTTAAACATTTCAAATCCATATTCAACCCCCCCCCCCCCCCCCCCTTCTAGTGATATTTTAGCTACATCACCCAAGACACTGCGGATAAGTGCACACTCAATGACATATGTATGTTTAAATGGGCAAAAGCCTGAACATTTAGCTTGGATTGCAAGGAACCAAACATAAGCTTCATTGGAATGCAAGTAAAGTTCCCGCCAAACAACTCAAGACGAGTTTACAATATAAATGGTCAAGGGACCTCTCGTCTGATGAATCCTTCCAAAGGGAGTGTGAATATCAAGTAACATTCTAATCGTATCTTTTTGATTCTAGTGCAACACATTCATTAATCTATATGGATTGTGTGAAACTATTGGAGTTTGCGTGTCATAACCTTATTGTTTGATTTGTCTAATTACTATTGTTGCTGATAAGACTTTAACTGCAAATACGGTCTTGTATGTATTGTCCATAATTGTGTTGGGTAGGAAGTTTAATGTGAATTCTCATTTGTATGCTCTTAAGACCATGAATGTTATCCTTGGTATGGATTGGTTGTCTTACCATTATATTTTAGTAGAGTGTGGTCGTAAGATTGTAATTTTTCCCGACCTAGAGCTTTCTAAATTTTTAGCCACACACGATATCAAGGTTCGCTCTTAAGGAAGGAGATATGGAGATTTTGTCCCTAGCTAGTGTGGGAGTTACTCATGATGCCAAGATAAAGGATGTGCTAGTAGTTAATTATTTTGTCGATGTGTTTTCGACGGATGTACCAGGTATTGGACCCATCTCAATTTACACCCTATTGGATGTCCTCCTTTCCGAGCTAATTGAACTTAAAGAACAATTGGAAGAATTAATGTCGAAACAATTTATTCGACCAAGTGTTTCACCATGGGGAGCTCATATCTTGTTAGTAAAGAAAAATGACGGACGTTCAGACTTTGTGTAGATTACAGGCAACTCAACAAGGCCACTATCAAGAATCGATATTCATTGTCGTGCATCAATGACCTTATGGATCAACTCTGAGGGTTGTGGTGTTCTCCAAAATAGATTTGAAATTTGGGTATCACGAAATTCGAGTTTAAGGCAGAAGACATTCCCAAGACTGCATTTCGGACTCGTTACGGACATTATGAGTATCTTGTAATGCCATTCGTAGTGACTAATTCACCCGTAGTGGTTATGGACTACATGAATCGTATCTTCCACTCATTTTTGGACAAGTTTGTAGTTGTATTTATAGACGAAAATTCTCATTTACTTTTTTAAAAGTCGAGAGGAGCATGAAGAGCAATTGCCACAAGTTTTATCAGTGTTGCATGAGAAACAATTGTATGCCAAACAAGCGAAGTGTGATTTTGATTGGAGGGAAGTTAATTTTTTTAGGGCATGTGGATCTCTCGAATGAAGGAACTTGTTGTGGATTTGGAAACGACCAAGGATTGTTATAGACATTAAAAGTTTGTTGGATTAGCTGGTTATTATCGGAGATTTATTGAAGGTTTTGCTAAAATTGTATCCCGCAGACCCAACTTACAAGAAAAGATCAATCGTTTGCATGGACGGAAGAGTGTGAGGCGAGTTTTAAACTATTAAAGAAACGTTTGACGACCTTTTTGATGCTAGCTTTGCCACAACCAGATGAACCATATGAATTTTATTGTAAGGATTGAGAAATGTCCTCATGCAGAATAAGAAGGCAGTAGCCTATGCGTCATGACAACTAAAAATACATGAAAGAAACTATCCCAACATGATTTGAAACTTGCTGCGATAGTGTTTTTCCCTAAAAATTTGGAGACACCACTTATATGGAGTTTGGTTGATTATTATGACCTCGTTATTACAGAATATGACAGTCTTTAACAAAAAAGATCGAACATACAATCATACGATGCAAGATTTATTCAGATTCATACACAGCGGAAATATAACACAGCATACAAGATCAACAGTAAAAGTTAAAAAGATAAGGGATAGAATGCACCAAGGTTTATCCTGGTTCAGCTGTCAATATGACAGCCTACATCCAGTCCTGACAATCCAACTGGATTTCAGCTTTTTTTCTTCAATAGAAAGAATTGAGACTTGTTTACAGATTGTCCAGTTTTCCACGAAACCTATCTATCTAACTCAAACTCTTTCCTATTGCTTAACCCCTTGATCCTTGCAGTCACTCGTCAGACTCACACAAGATCAAGTACAACTCCTTCTTGATGTCTTTACATCAACGAAGATCGCCACCAGTTTTCAAACTGGATTTTCACAGTTGTTTCTTTATACAAAACTTTTTTACAAAAAGATATAAAAGAAGTACAGAGTTTTGTCTTCAATCTCTATCAATGTATCTCACACAATAATCTGGTTGTTCATTTGAGTGTTGCTGTGAGATCATTGTCTTTTTTCTCTCAAGAATTCCTTTTCAGCTCTCTTATTGATTATGATTATCTTTTTGGTCTTGATCTGAAAAGCAATATCAGAATGTTATCAAAATGTTCTTAAGAGTTCTTCAGTGTTCTAAAGTATGTTATGAGAAAATGATTGAAAACTCTTTATATAGTTTCTGAAAAAAACATAATAATCGATTTCTCAATCGATTCATTAATGTGATAAAACGGGCTTAATTGATTTGCCAATCGATTATCGCGAGTCTTGTTTTCTTGAATTTGAAACTATACAAACTAATCGATTTCCTAATCGATTCTTTAATACACTTTTCAGAAAATTATGTGTAGACTTATATATGAATCGATTGCATAATCGATGTCAGGTGTTTTGTTCCAACAATGAAATAAAACCAATCGATTACTTAGTCGATTTATTAAGTCACATAATCGATTCACAACTACACTTAATCGATTTGGCCACATACTAAGAGTTCCCTGTGATTTCAAATTTTTGTTTCAATCGATTTGCCAATCGATTGTGTTTAAAACAGGAACTTAGCTTATTCCACGTTAATTGGAGTGCCAATCGATTTGGTAGCATGTTTCTGAAAAGGTCTTTTACCAATTGGTTCAGCTCAATCGATTGATACCAAACTTGTCATGATTGAATTTTTCACAATGGATTGTCCAATCGATTGTGTATGTCACATGCCATGTTACTTGTGAAATTTTATTTATGACATCGATTTGTCAATCGATTAGCCTAGTAAATGGATTGTCCCTGTGACTTGCCCAGTCGATTACTCAATCGATTTATTCAATCAGTTGTTTGTCTTTGTGATTTGCACAGTCGATGTGCCAATCGATTAGCATACAAATCAAGTTGCCTCTGACTTGCACAATTTTTATTACTGATTGTGCCAGTCGATTGTGTAACCACAAAACTTACATGTTTCCTTACAAACCCTTTTACGAAATCGATTGCCTAATCGATTTGCTCAGTAAATTTTCAAACTTTTGTTGATTTCTTGAGTTCCAAGCAATTGTCTCAAGTATGTAGGGTTGAGTTGGTTGTTCCTGAAATCTTACTCAGTTAAAATGTGTTAGATTTATCATATGATGTAGAGAACATTGTATGTTTGTTAATTATGTCAAAATTAGGATTAAAGAGGACTAAAATCCAACAATCTCCCTTTTTTGCATAATGACAAGCATACAATTTTAACTTGAGTTGAGCATTTCAAGATATAAATACAACAACAGATATATTTCATAGCATCATATGTACCATTATCAAATCATAATATCAGAATATCAGAGCATCCAGATCAGAGCATAAGTACACATGCTATTTAACAATATCAGAGTCATTTTAATAAGTCATTATCAGTCATCAGAGTTACAAATTATGCAGCACAGTGTTAATAATTTATCTCCCCCTTTGTAGTTAAGGCAAAAGCAGAAACAAAAATTCCTCCTATGTTATAAACACAAGCACTGGGGATGAATAGTGAGTTATAAAGACAGAGTATCAGATGCAACAATAAGCAGTATTAAACAATTATGGCAATTGATATCATAGGAGTAATGAATAAAAGTGCTAATGCATTATATATTGGAAGAAAAGAATACAACAATAACAAGTCATTACAACACAACAAAGAGCCTAAAACCTATGCTCCTAAAGCTATGGTTGGTCCTCACTATTATCTAAGGGAGAGGCAGAGACCACTGTATTACCCTCAGCAGGTGTCTCCCTCAACGTGAGTTGCAGAACGATCTAGGGAGTTGGATTTGGTTCTCTGTGCTTGCCGACCGATTCTTGCAATAACTTCAAAAGATAGCTTATGCTAAATGCGCTTTGATTGCATCAACATCCTGAACAACTGAGTTCAGAGATGCCTGGAGAGTCTTCAAATTAGCTTCCCATTCTTGCATTTTGACTCTTGCATTTTGGCATGTGTGAGCCATCTGAGCTTCCATAAATTCCAGCAGTTTTGCGAAGTAACTCAGGATGGGCTGTTTACTGGCTCAGCAGCTGTTTGCGCATTAGGCTGAACTTGTTCATTGGTCCATAGTTGGTAGTGGTCTATCCAAATGCCATGCACCGTTTCATTGTATCTGATTTACATTAATATCTCCAAAAATAAGGGTGCTTGAAGATTCTTCATTGACAAGAGATACTTTGAAATGTCCAGAATCTTTGTGATCAGTTGAGGAAATAGGCAGCACAGCTACTCTGTGATGCCTCCAACATGTGCCTTAGCACAATCCATGTCCAGCTCATCCTGAGCTCCTTGGACAGTCCCATAGCAGTAGTATGTCAACTTCCGGACATCAGCAACGGTTACCTGGATCGTGGCACACGCATTCCGGGTTCAGAGTATACATAAGCATCCGGATGTTGGACCTTCATTTGACCAATAGGCAATGAAAATCGTTCAACAAAGCATATTATCATCATATCCCTTTAACAGCAGTATGCCTATCAATGATGCTTCCATCCTTCATGTCAGAGTGTCAGCATCAGAACTGCCATCTATATGATGTTTCATGAAAGGGCCGTCCAGACAGTGTTGATAAACTTCAAAAGACATTGAGACCTTTTCTCTTTAACTTCAGCCTTGAATCCATTTTCAGTAAGCTTGAAAGGGTTGAGTAGAATTCGCCTATTAACCTTGGATAAGTAATCAAGAGTTGATGAAAAGAAAGTTTTCAACACATGAACCTCAATGGTCTTGGAAACTGAACCCGCTGAATCAAAGTAAACGAAATCCAAAGTCCAAACCTCATGGATTTTCCTTTGAAGAAAGTCAGGTGGAATAAAGCTTCTACACTTTGTCTTAGATGAAGGAGCTTTCTTCGGAGGACAAGAGAATATATATGGTTTCTTCTCTTCGAAATAACTTCCTTCATGGCATCAGCCAAAAGCTTCTCAGTCGGGTAGGCTCTACGTTTCTTGGATTTGCCTTAATAGTAGCAGTAGCCTTGCCTTTATCCTTGGCAAGTATCTTAATGAGTGGGAACTGAAAGCCCGTTAGATCATTGTGTGGGTGAAGGGTTTCGTTCCACTGACGATGATGATGTGAAGGAGTCGGGTTGTGCTGTTGCTAACACGTGCCATAAAGTGTAGTTGAAGTGTGTTTGAATGTAGATAGTAAACAAGAACGTATTGCAGAAACAGTAAGTAGAGAGATGAAGCAGAGAAAAGTTTTGAGAAATCTGGATGTAATGTGAAGAAATCGATTGTAACTGTTCCTTTTTAAACCCTGCAGATGCGTCATATCCGATGTCGCAAGTGATTATGTTACCGTTGTTGGGTAATCTCAACCGATTGTAGTAACATCTTCATCTAACGGCTAGTAAAAACAGTCACAACGGTTATATCGTGAATCGAATTCCAGATTTACTCAATCGATGGTCCAATTATCGATTATTATAAGGTTGAAAGGTGAATCTAGTCGATTTCCAAATCGACGCTCGGGCAGGTTAAAAAATTTTTCTGAAATTTGAAGTCTGGGGCCAACGCAATCGATTCCCAAATCGATTTTGTAAACTATGTACCAAGCTGGTAATCGATTATCCAATCGATTTAACTGGAAAACACTGCAAGCACCAGAAGTGTCCTGTGAAAGGGTTCAAAGATCAGATCTCACTAGGATCAATGAT